>CAUYSK010124995.1:0-32737 GCA_963575035.1 Avahi laniger | reverse complement strand
CAACTAAAAATATATAGAAAAAATTAGCCAGGCATGGTGGCACATGCCTGTAGTCCCAGCTACTCGGGAGGTTGAGGCAGGAGGATCGCTTGAGCCCAGGAGTTTGAGGTTGCTGTGAGCTAGGCTGACGCCATGGCACTCTAGCCCGGGCAACAGAGCAAGATTCTGTCTCAAACAAAACAAAACAAAAATCCTAGTAGAAGGGCATTCTACAATATATCTGACCAGTACTCCTCAAAACCGTCAAGATTATCCAAAACAAGAAAAGTCTGAGAAATGGTCACAGCCAAGAGGAGTCTAAGGAGACATGATGACTAAATGTCATGTGTACAGTATCCTGGATGGGATCTTGGAATGAAAAAAGGACATTAGGTAAAAACTAAGGAGATCTGAATGAAGTAGACACTTTAGTTAATAATAACATATCAGTATTGGTTTGTTAATTGTAACAAATGTACTATACTAATATAGGATGTTAACAATAAAGGAAACTAGGTATGGGGTATAGGAGCACTCTCTATATTATCTTTTCAACTTCTTTGGTAAATCTGAAACTGTTCTTTAAAACGTCTATTTAAAAAAAAAATTGCTAGCCAGGAATGGTGGCGTGTGCCTGTAGTCCCAGCTTCTCGGGAGGCTGAGGAAGGAGGATCGCTTTAGCCCAGGAGTTGGAGGTTGCAGTGAGCTATGATTGCGCCACTGCACTCCAGCCTGGGCAACAGAGTGAGACACATCTCTTTAAAAAAAAAAATGCTGCATGGAACATTTTTGTAGATGCTACCTTGGAGCCTGTGCTATAGGTTAACTGGGGAAAAGACCTAGAAGTGAAATTGCTAGGTCCTATAATTCAACTTCGCTAGATATTGCCAAATTGATTTTAAAATGCTTGTGCCAATTTTCATCCCCACCATCAGTATACGGGAAATGTAATTCCACCCCCTCTTTCCCAATAACACATGCATTCTCACCGATTTTTACTATTTTCAGACTTGCAATTTTTTTTTGCAAATCTTCTGGGTGAAAACGTGACATGAGCAGTTGCCTTTTCACTTACATTTCTGTGATTGCTAGTAAAGTTGATTATCTTTGCCTGTTTATTGACCATTAGACTTCCCCTTCTGTGTATCCATGTGCTTTTACTTTGATCATATTCCTATTTACCAGATTGTCTACTGTTATTTTCATTTTGATTTGGAGGAATTCTTTACATATTTTGGAGTATTTGTATATTATATATGTGTCAAATATCTTTTCACATCCTTTATTTTAAACTTTGTTTATGGTGTCTTACATACCAAACTTTAAAACATTATCCGATATAGTCAAATTCATCCATTTTTTTCTTTGTGATATGTACATTCTGTTGCTCCTTTGAGAAATCCATCTTATTGAAACCATAAAGCATTCTCCTATATTTCCATTTAAAAAAAGAAAGTTTTATAAAAAAATAAAGTTTTTAAAAAATAAAGTTTTTAAAAAATATCATAAAGCCTCAATAATTTAAAGTGAGGTATTAGCAAATGAGAAGTATATCCAGAAATGGATCTACCTGCATAAGGAGATTTGGAATACGATAAAGGTAGCATCTCAATATAATGAAGGAAAGATGGACTTTTTAGTAAATGTTATTAGGTAAATTGTAGCTATATAGAACAAAATAAAACAGGATCTGATAAATTCCAAATAGAGCAGAGATTTAAAGGGAAAAAAATTAAACCATATATATCTAGAAGAAATCATAGGTAAATTCTTCCATAACTCAGGAGTACATAAGAATCTCCATAAATAGGACTCAAAATTCAGAAACAAGAAATATTACTAAATTTCACCATGTAAAATTGAAAAAAAAGACTGCATGCCAAAATACATCATAAGCCAAGAAAAAAGACAAATGGCAAATTGGGAAAATATATTTGCAATTTGTATCACAGATAAATGTTTAATTTCCTTTAAGTATTTTTTAAAAAATAGAAAACTAAAAGGCCACCTACTCTCATAGCAAAATGGGAAAGAGAAATGAACACACATTTCAAGAAAAAGAAATGCAAATGATCCTTAAGCTTATGAAAAGATGTTCAATCTTGCTGGTAATAAAAGAGATGCAAATTAAAGTTACACTAAGATAGCATTTTTCACCTATCAGATCAGCAAATTCGAAAGTTTAATAACACACCAGCTAGAGCCTGAATAGAAGCAGTTAAAATAGACTTCCTGGTCTCATTTCAAATGCACATAATATTTCACCACTAAACATGATGCTAGCTGTAGGCTTTTGTAGATATCCTTTATCAGATTGCGGAAGTCCCCTTCTAAGTTTGTTGAGTCCATATTTTTTATCGTAAATGTTTAATTTAATTAAATGCTTTTTGTGCATCTAGTGAATGATAATATGATTTTTTTCCTTTATTCTGTTAATGAGGTGAAATACATTGTTTTTTAAAAAATAAAGTGTGTTGTGTATATATATTTAAGGTATACAACATGATATTATGGGATAAATATACATAACATAGTGAAAAGATTACTATAGTAAAGCAAATTAACATATCCATCATCTCACAGTTACCCTTTTTTGTTTGTTTGTTTTTGTAGTAAGAACAACCAAAAAGTGAGCTCACACAATATTTTTCTTTCTGTGTCTGGCTTATTTCTCTTAGCTTAATGTCCTCTAGGCTCATCCGTCTTGTGGCAAATGGCAAGATCTCGCTCTTTTTAGGGCTAAATAATATTCCTCCGTGTGTGTGTGTGTGTGTGTGTGTGTGTGTGTCTGTGAGCGAGAGAGAGACAGAGAGAGAGAAAGAGAGAGAGAGAGAGATGTATATATACATCAGTTTCTTTATCCATTTGTCTGCTCAGTGGACACATTTCTTGGCCATTGTGAATAATGCTGCAATGAACATGAGAGTCCAGACATCTTTACAAGGTAGTGATTTAATTTCCTTTGGGTACGTGCCCAAAAGAGGGATTGCTGGGTCATATGGTGGTTCTATTCTTAATTTCTTTAGAAACCTCCATACTTTCTTCCATAATGGCTGTACCAATCTATTAATACATTCCCACCAACAGTGTAACTTTTCTCCACAACACTGATTGATTTTCAAGTGTTAAACCAATCTTGCATTTCTGAAATGAATCCCACTTGATCATGATGGATTGTCCTTCTTTACATACTGCTGGATTTCATTTGTAATATTTTTTCTAAGATTTTGGAGTCTAGGTTCATAGGAGATTTTAGACTTTAATTTTCTTCTTATAATGTCCTCGTTAGGTTTTGGTTTTAAAGTTACAATGGCCTCATAAAATGGGTTTGGGAGTGTTTCTGATGTTTCGATTCCTTCGAAAAGTTTAAATAAGAATGACATTATTTCTTCATTAAATGTTAGGAAGAATTCACCATTAAAGCCATCTGGGCCTGGAGTTTTCTTTATGAGAGGCTTTAAATTATAGATGCAATTTCTTTAATAGACATAAGAATCTTTAGATTTTATTTAGATATTCTATTTCTTCTTGAGTAAATTTTGAAAAAGTATGTTTTTTGAAAAATTAATCCAACTTGTGCAAAATTTTATATCTTGCCTTTCCTATACTAACTGTATCTAAAAGTAAGCACATGTGATGAGGAAATTTTTATTTTAAAAAAATTCATGCTTATAAATTATTTGTTCAAGAACAAATAATTAACTTAGAACACTGCTATTTTATAACCCCAAATGAAATAATAGATTTCGGCAATGATCATTAATGGCTGCTCAAAACAAAGTGATAAGCTGATGGGAAATTTTATAATGGCTGACTTAGGCTGACCGCACCTGAACCAACTAATCAATCTTAACATCCCCCAAGGAAAAGTAAGCAGACATCATGTGTTGCTTCTTGTGCTATAACACAAAGTACATACCACTACCTATGAAATGTTCTTTACCAAAAAAAAAAAAAATCAAACCTGAATCTGACTACGTTTATAGATTTAACTACCAGTTTACAGGTAACACAGGGGAAAAAAGAACACATTAAATAACACCAGAAGTATGCAATCAGCAACATCCAAAATATAGATGCAACATCACACAATCAGCAACACCCAAAACAAGGAAAATGACTTGGTTTTGTCAACAAATAAATAATTATAAGGTCGAGGGAAAGGAAGTGAGTCCAATAAATTAAAAGACAATTGGTCAACCTGACAGCAACAAAATACAATGTATGGACACTGTTTAGATATTGATTTGAAAAAACAACTGTAATAAAAGGAAAAATTTGTTGGGAAATTTGAATACTGAGGGGATATTTGATATTAAAGATTATTAAGTTTTTTGGTGTGATGATAGTAGTATAGTTTTTTTATAGAGTTCTTATCTTTTAGAGATATAAATTTTTTACTAGTGAAATAATATACTGGGATATATTTCAAAATAGTTGGGGGGTAGTCAGAAGTAGTGGGGGAGTGTAGCTGAAATACAGTCAGCCATGTCTTGATAATTATTGAAGCTGAGTGATAGGTACTGGGGTTTCATTATATTATTCCCTCTACTTGTATATATATTTGGAAATTGTCATAATATTAATAAAAGGTCTTTAAAAATCTTAACAGTGCTGGAAAACAAAGGTACCATTTAAAGATCAAAAATTTTGTGAAATTCAGGATGTCTGAAAGCAGATGATATCAGATTGGAAGAGAAATTGGAGGATAGAAAATCATAGATCAGCCCAGGCACAGTAGCTCACGCCTATAATCCCAGCACTTTGGGAGGCCAAAGGCGGGAGGATCACTTGAGGCCAGAAGTTCAAGGCTGGCCTGGTCAACATAGTAAGACCCCATCTCCACAAAAAATAGAAAAACAATTAGCCTGGCGTGATGGTGCACACCTGTAGATCCAGCTATTCAGGAGGCTGAGGCAGGAAAATCACTTGAGCTCAGGAGTTGGAGGAGGCTGCAGTTAGCTATGATCATGCCACTGCACTCCAGCCTGGGCAACAGAGTGATATCCTGTCTAAAAAAAAAAAAAAAGAAAAAAAGAAAAGAAAAGAAAAGAAATGAAATGAAATGAAAAGAAAAGAAAAGAGAAAACCATAGATCCAGTCATCAGAAGGGTTCTTGACAAAGGAGTAAGGGGGTTAGGGACATATGGCTGCTCAAAGTTATGTATTTTCAAAACTTACTGACGTTAAGTAGGGACAATTAGACTCCTTTCTCTCCACCATGCCCTTTTTCCCCCTCACCTGAACAGAACTGCTGGCAGGAAAAGTCCAAGAATGTTCTCTAAAGAAACTGTCTCTAATAAAAGAGTTAAAATCTAAGAAAGTAATATTGGTACTATCCCAAGGACAGGGAATAGAAAACACGAAACAGCTCCATCCCTCTGGCTCTCCAGCAGGACCTCCACTCAATTCCACTTGCCTACTCCTCTCATCCCCCTCTATCAAGGAAGTCCTCCTGCTGCTAAAATCTGTCCCCTCTCACACAGCCTGTGCCAGCCCTCCTCTTCAAAGACAAATACCACATGATCTCACTCATTTGTGGAATCTAAAACAGTTGAACTCATAGAAACAGAGAGTAAAATTGTGGTTACCCGGGGCTGGGGGGGTTGGGAACATATTGGTCAAAGGATACAAAATTTTAGTTAGGTAGCAGAAGTTCAAGAGATCTATTGTGCAACACGGTGACAATAGTTAATAACAATACATTGTACACTTGAAAATCGCTAAGAGAATAGATATTAAATGTTCTCACCACACACAAAAAAATGGTAAGTATCTGAGGTAATGAATCTGTTAATTAGCTTGAGTTAGCCATTCCATAATGCATACATATTTCAAAATGTTACATGGTACATCATAAATGTATATAATTTTTACTTGTCAATTTAAAATAATGAATTTAAAAAAAAAAGGATCTGTCCAGAAAGCAGACCAGCATGGCTACAAGGGAAACCCACTCTATCTGCATTAACCAAAGCAATCCTTCTACTGAAAAACATAAACAGAAAACCAAAAAGTGCCAGATCTTCAAGGAAAATCAATACCACAAAAAGGAAGTCTCAACATGAAGGAACAGAACTAATCATTACAGAAAACAGGTATTGGCCAGCCGTGGTGGCTCACATCTAATCCTAGCTCTCAGGGAGGCCAAGGCCAGAAGATCACTTGAGGTCAGGAGTTAGAGATCAGCCTGAGCAAGAGCGAGACCCTGTCTCCACTTACTTGGGAGGCTGAGGCAGGAGGATCGCTTGAGCCCAGGTGGGGCTCCAGTAAAATTGGTGGGCTGGAAGTAAAATTAAAGAACTATCTCAGAATATAGAGCAAAAAAAAAAAATGATGAAAAACATTAAAAAGTTACGAAGGAAAAATCTAGGTGCTCCAACATCTAACTAAACAGTGTTCCAGAAGTAGAGGATGAATACTATGATGGGAAAGAAATAATCAAAATTATTATTAAAATACAATTTGCTAAACACATTGATAGGGGTATGTCAAAGGGACACAGGAGCCAGCAGAAAGAGTTCCCAATGAACAAAGCTGGAATAATTTGAGCAACAAAATAAGTATTTTAATAGTATTAGATTATAACACAAAGTACAAAATAAGTATTCATGAGTTCATACTGAGATAAATAACTGAATAAATTAATCAGGAAGAAATCACTTCTCTCTCATGCAGAATTCCAAATAATTTACGCAGATACTCCACACTAAAGGAGGGGGAACATAATTCCATACTCTTTAAGTGGAGGTTGTGCATAGCGACTTCTTTCCAAACAGTACAGTAATGGAAAGCAGGAGAAAAGAGTGACTTTACGATGAAGAAACCTGATAAACGCTACCTCAGCCAGGTGATCAAGGTCAGCATCAACAATGGTAAGTCCTGTTGACAGTACGCACCACTGAGGTGATGTGATGAAAATGGCACTTTCCTCTGTGATCTTCTTCCTCAAAGCCCTTAATTCCAGTCTAATCATGAAAAAAACATATAAAAAATTCTGATATATTGGAGGAGCATTCTATAATATATATCTGACCAGTATTCCTCAAAACCATCAAGGTCATCAAAAACAAGGGAAGTTTGAGCAGCTGTCACAGCCAAGGAGATGAAGGAGACATGACGACTAACTGTCATGTGGTATCCTGGATGGGATCCTGGGACAGAAAAGGGACATGCGAAAACTAAATCTGAATAAAGTATGGACTTTGGTTAATGATAATGTATCAATGTTGGTTCATTAATTGTAACAAATATGCCATGATAGTGTAAGATGTTAATAACAGGGGAAACTGGATGTGGGTCTGGGGGAGAACACAGGGGAAGTCTCTGCACTATCTGCTCAATTTTTCTGTACATCTAAAACTTCTAAAAAATAAGGTCTTTTTTTAAAAATATAATTTGCTTGAGGCAAAGACACGAATCTTCAGAACGAAAGAACCTAAAGAATTCTGAGTATAATGAAGGAAAAAAAACTCAGAAATTATTGTGTTTCATTTCCATGATTCTGAATTCCTCCCTCTTATATTTACTGACTGCTTATTTTGGGGCGAGCTTCAACCCTCCCAATGGCCTCGGTTTCTAAATGTTTTTAAATGTGAGTTATGTGTATCTTCTCTGTAATGACAAGAACGCACAGTGAAAGGACACTACTATGCATTTTAAAAGTTCTCTAATTCAGTTTTTAAAAACTCACATTTAGAGATAAATTTACAAAATTTCAAAACTCCAAAGTAAAAGAAAAAAATCTGGGGCCAGGAGCGATGGCTCACACCTGTAATCCTAGCACTCTGGGAGGCCGAGACGGGAGAATCGAGATCCCGTCTCTACTAAAAATAGAAAGAAATTAGCTGGACAACTAAAAATATATAGAAAAAAAAATTAGCTGGGCATGGTGGCGCATGCCTGTGGTCCCAGCTACTTGGGAGGCTGAGGCAGGAGGATCGCTTGAGCCCAGGAGTTTGAGGTTTCCGTGAGCTAGGCTGATGCCATGGCACTCTAATCCGGTCAACGGAGTGAGACTATGTCTCAAAAAAAAAAAGAAAAAAAGGAAAAAGGTTACTCAGAAAGGTTCAAAATCAGAATGACATAATGCAACAGCAGATTCTAAGATACTAGGATATAATGGAGCAATGTCTTCAAAATTCTAAGGGAAAAATATTGTCAATCTTGAATTGTATGAGAACAAAAGATTTTTAAGACACACAAGAACTCGGAAAGCTTACCACCCACATTCTGTAAGAATTATTCAAGAAAATAATTTAACCAAAAATATAAGTAATCCAAGAAACAAGATGACATGAAATATAAGAAACAGTAGGTGCTGAAGTCTGTCCCAGATTGGGGTTAGGGACAGGAAGATTAGAAAAAAATTAAAAGGTTTTATTACATCTTGACGCTGGAGAATTCTCCATTGAATGGTGAAGTTTTATAAACATTTCCTTTTCTATGGAGCTAAGCCCACTTCTTGATTCTACACAGAATGATGTTTATATAAAATCATTGTGTTCCAAGCAAATCAAACGTGTTTAAAAAAAAAAAGAAAAAAATCACATTTCAAATTCTGTTCATGTTTTTCTTTCGAAGTGTGATTATTGCTGTATTTGGATTTATTTTTGCCAATTTATTTTATGCTTCTTCTTTATCTTGCTTTCTCTATGCTTCTTTCTTCTTTCCTGCCTTTAGATGGGATTGCTTATTTACATGTTTAAAATTTATTTGTTCACAATAGTAATGTGCTTGGGGACTGACTTTAAAATTCTAACATGCATGCATACTCAAAAGTGTGAGGTTAATCAATATGTTTTGGAACAACACAAGGACTTTACACCACAACTCCAAATATTTCAGTTCTACACTTGTTTTATTGTCCTCCCCCTCCACCAACTGACTAGACATAACTATTGTTTTACACATGCAGTATTGGCTTAGATTTACCCGCTATAGTGGAGACTGTTGGTGCCCCATCCAGATCCCTTTTATTGGGACAGTACACCAACTGGCCAGCTCTAGTATTAGCTGACAGTGACCCCATTCTCCTGAGAATTGCTCCCCTCAGGACAAGGCCTCTCTGGCAGGGAGGTTATGCATCCTAATCCCTGAAGGCACACTGCAGCCAATGCCTGCCAGCAGATACAAAAAGCCAGCCTCCCTTGCCACAGTGGGGACAACTCCACGGTGCCTCTATTAGTTGTCTATTGTGGCTGTAACAAACTACCACAAACTTAATGGCTTAAAGCAACACAAATTTATCATCTTACAGGTCTGCAGGGTAAGAAGTCTGGCATGGGCCTCACTGGGCTAAAATCAAGGTGTCAGCAGAGCTGTGTTCCTTTCTGGGGAGAATCTGTTTTCTTGCCTTTTCCAGCTCCAAGTGGCCACCAGTATCCGTTAGCTCATGGCCCTGTTCCTCCCACCTTCAAGGCCAGTAACATGACATCTGTCTGACCATTCTTCTGTAGTCACATCTCCTTCTCCGACTCTCTCTTCTGCCTCCCTTTTCCTCTTTTAAGGACCTTTGTGATTACATTGGGCCTACCTAGATAATCCAGAATAATCTTTCTTTGAGGTCGGCTGATTAGCAACCTTAATTCCATCTGCAACCTTAATTCCCCTCTGCCATGTAACCTAACTTATTCACAGGTTCAGGGGATTAGCACGTGGACATCTTAGGTCGGCCATCATTCTGCTGACCACAGTGCCTTTCATGCTCCAGAGCTATCTGTAGGATCAGGCTAACGTTAGATTCCAGCTGAAGCCACATAAGGGAACCTATAGGAAGTTGTGTCCTTATTCAACAGCAAACAATATTTGTCATAATGTATAAAACTTTGTAGGAATTTAATAAATTGTTACTACAAGGATGTGAAAGGGAAGGTGTTAAAAGAGCTAAATCCACATGTACCATAATAGGAAGTCTAAGTCATTTATCATAATAGAAACTCTAAAAAATATGGTTGTAGTAATTACCAAAAGAAACAACTAATATAGTTGAAACTTCTCGGGGGGAAAAGGCCACTAAATTGGAGACAGGTGGAGCAGAGGTGTTCTTTTTCTTTAGAAGCCTTATAATAACTATTTGATTTTTCAAACTATGTGCAATATTTTGATAAAATTAACTTTAAAAATAGCCGAGCACAGTGGCTCACGCCTATAATTTCAGCTATTTGGAAGGCTGAGGCCAGAGGATCACTTGAGGCCAGGAGCTCAAGATCAGCCCGGGCAACATAGCGAGATCCTGTCTCTAAATAAATAAATAATTTAGCAATTTTCAAACACTTAAAAAATAAATTCAATGAAGCAGAAAAGAAGAAAAAGCCTCCTAACATAGCAATAACCTAATAATTTTAAATCCCTACTCCTGGTTCTAAAACAATAATTTTTTCTAACTATAAATTGACATGTACTCAATATAAAACTGTTGAAAAAAAGTAAAAATCCTGTATACCAACCTCTCTGAGATAACCACTATGAATATTTGTGTGCATACTTATACTCACCTGGGTATTTTTTTCCAAAAAATGAAATAGCTGTTTGTAACCTGATTTTATTACTAACATGTGGGTATCATCTTAGATCAATGTATACAGCTCTACATTGCTCTTAATAATTGTATAGAGCCAGGTGTGGTGGCAGACAGCTACTCAGGAGGCCTCAGGTGGGATTTTCACTTGAGCCCAGGAGTTCAAGGCTGTAGTGTGCTATGTTCACCTCTGTGGATAGCCACTGCACTCCAGCCTGAGCAACACAGTGAGATCTCATCTCTTAAAAAAGAGAAAATTATATAGAATTCTAGGATTTAAATATATGATAATTTAATAATAATAGTAATTTAATAAAAACCAGGAGAGAAGAGAGGCTCTATTGTCTTCATCTTTCATTACAGGGAATTAGCAGATACTACCTAAAGTTGGTAAATAAAGACTGAAAAATTAAAGTATAATATTTAAAGTAATAAAGGCAGCCATTAGAAAAACTTAAAACATATTAGCAATCAAAACAAACAAAAGTCCAGCATGTATGTATGCAAAATTTTTCACCTTCCAGAGTGTACATTCAATATATACTATCCAAATTTTGACAGTAAGTATATTAAAATATACTTCAAGAAAACTATCGATGGTTGTTCCATGAAGGGGATGAGGGTAGGCACTTATGTCATACCTTTCTGTTGTCATGTATGTACCTATTATCATAAAAAGATATTCATAATATATAACTAAAAATAGCTTACTTGTAAAGTAGGACTTTTCTGTGTAAGAGAGGTAGGTGAAAAAAATAGTCCATAAACTATGACTCAATTTTTCTACAATATGCACATATACACATGCTCATGCACAGATAAAAAAGACTCTAAAGACTACACACCAACATATGAAAAATAATTATCCCTAAGTACATGTTATAAACATTCTACATATTCTTTAAGCTGATTTATTTTTCTATAATGAACATTTCATTCATATTATATTTGAAATAAGAAAACACATTAAAAATCATGTATCTTGTAAGGGGGAATGGGAAGGGCTATAAGAATAAAAATAAAATCAGTCAAAATGCCCCTACATATCTTTTAAAGCTTAGGTCTCAAAATAGATACATTCCATATACCCAAGTTTTTTTTTCCTCCACCCCAGCCCCCCCATATACCCAAGTTTTAATAAATCTTACAAACAGCCGTTATACCTTCAAACATAAAAATCTACACTTTAGACAAAGGCAGGCTACACAGGCATTTCATTGCAAGCAAGCCCCACAGTCTTTTTGATGGAACCTCTGATTCACTGGAATTGCCACGCAGAGAAACAGGATAGAGAGGAGGCAGAATGAGGAATACCAACAGAGATGGGACAGTATGGAGAATACTGGTAATATTTTGTACTTGCATACAAATATTTTCAAGTATTACAAGATACTAAGAAATGTATAGGCAAAAATGAAGTGCTACCTTTTTCAATTTTCATTCTTATGTTTGGACTCTCAAAGTAGTTATCCCTACTCCTCATTTGCCACTAGGTCATATGCCAGGTTCTCCTATATTATTATATAACTATTCATATAGGAATACTTTAGTGTCTTCAACTGAAAGCTCAAGGGCAGACATTTTTGTGCCCCCCCCCATTTTCCTAGTGTATCATGCACAGAATAGACACCCTAAGTATTTTCAGAATGAACAGCCATCTACTAGAGCTCCCCACCGTAGCCTGCCTCACTGTATCACAGTGTCACGCAGAAGCATAAGCGGCACACAGAGGTGCAGCCGAGGTTCTACCTAATGTGACCTGATCATATTCATGAATATTTGCCCTTTTTAATTCAACAGCATTGAAAAGCTGTGCTCAGCCAGGCAGAAACAGAGAAAAGCTCAAAAAAGAAAAAATAAGTGTTTATAAGCAAAATCACTTCATCTTAGGAAAGTCTGAATTTTATTTAGCATTATATCTGAGGCACTGACGATAATAAAAGAAGAAACTAAAGATCAATGCCACATTCAGTTTTAAGGAGTCTCATGATTATGAAAGCATGCAGCCTATAACCGATCTTGAAAGTATGCAATGTCATGTGTTTACAATATAGAAAATATACTATCAGGACTTCTTGTCAAAAGGAAATGGTCTGAACATCTGCAAAGTCTTTCCAATCTGAACACTTCAATACACATTCTACTGTTTTTCCCAATTCCAACCTAGAGCTCTACAGACAAAACAAACAATACAGAAAGCTTTGTTTGGGCAAATGAGCCTCTGGAGAGTGTGATATTGGCTCTGAGAAACAAGCAAACTGACTTAGCATTCAACCAACATAATGTTACCAAAAGCTTGAAAACCTCGGTACTTAACATCTCAGACTACATCAAGGAGACAGTTCTCTTTAAGCTACAATTTTATTACACAGAAAATCATTGTTCTTCAGACAGCAAATTCACACTATACTACAAAGTATTTTAAAGTGATTTTTACCTCTTAGTGAAGAAGGGGTCAATTAGGATTTTTCAGAAAGAAAAGGAGATGCAGTCAAGGTTGATAAGATGAATCAGTGATTCAACTATATACACGTACCCCCAAAGTAATTAGCTTTGCCCAGGCTGCCAGGATAAACAAACAAAAAAATTATAAGCTTACATATAAGAAGGTACTTTTAAAATTACAGATACCAAAAAAAGAGCTTTAGACATGTAGTATTCCCTTAGAAGAGCCTTTTTTGAAATGTACAGTTATTATATAAGTAAGAACTGCAGGGAAAAAAAAACCAACTTAAAATTGGTATTAAGTCAGTAGATTTTGTTTAGTATCTTTAATAATTATATTCTTTCTAAAGCTTTCCACAAAAGGGCATTACAGTTCTTCAATTTATTGCAAACATATCTTTAAAACAAAGTCAGCCCGAATATTGAAGCTATAATGCAAATTTTTAATTATTGGCACTATACCATAAAACACAATGAAGAACATCTGATTTAAATAAAATCATATTTCGATCCGACAGATTTTTTCTCTTCATATCTATACCCAATAGTGATATTTTATAGGCTAATTTCTAAGCAGACACAAATTTTTAAAAAATGACAAAAGCCATGTTTGCTCAGGAATACTATTATTCACATAACATATAGGTTGTTTAACAGCAGATACAAGGTTGCCAAGCTTCAGATGGCAAAATGCTAAGTTGTGGATTTAGTACTGTCCAGCTAGTTGTTTCTCCTTGCCCTGAAGACTCTGGCAGCATGTACTGTTGAGAGACCACCTTGTTGCCACCACTTCTCATTATCGAATCCACTACAGTAGAACATCCATGTCCTTAAGATGCAAGGCCTAGCAAAAAGCCTCCCACAAATCCACTGGATATCACAATGTTTTGTTTGATAAATTCTGTGGCCTGAAACAAAGTTTAAACAAAAATACTCTTAATTATGCTATGATGTGGATGAACCTTGAAAACACTATGCGAAGCAAAATAAGACAAAAAGGGACAAATATTATATGATTCCACTTACATGAATGATCATCTTCACAAAGTCAAAAAGTAGAATAGCGATTATAAAGGTCAGCAAAAGGGGGAAATTGTGGGAATTACTGTTTAATGGGCACAGAGTTTGGGATGACGAAGAAGTTCTGGAAATGGATAGTGGTAATGATTGCACAAAAGTGTGAATGTACTTGATGCTATTGAATTGTACTTAAAAATGTTTAAAGTGGTAAATTTTATGTTATATATATCTTACCACAATAAAAATGATGCAAATTTTTTTTTAAAAAATCTCTTAGTTACTGAGTCCAGAGTTATGTAACAATTTTAGCTACTTTCTTCAATTCGATAAATATTTAGCAAAAATTCCTGTGAACCTACTACTACTATGGGTGCCAAACACCACACAAGATTCCAGAAATGTCCATTACAAACTGAAGGGGCCTACAGAACACAGCCAGGCCCAGTAAGCTACTTGGTCATGGAGATAATAAGCATATGGGCAGATATAACCTCACAGGTAAAAAGAAATCTACCTATAGGACAGATATAAGTGGTCCATGATCAACTTATTAACACAAATTATTTAATAAATTGTCACAGCAGGCACAATTATATTATTAGTCCATTTAGCCAGCAAGAAAAGATGTACACAATTAAAAATCACTTTGATAAAATGTTTAATCCAAAAAAACCCATGAGGAAGCCACTAGACAAAGCCAGACTACGATATATTCTGCCTAGAGGCTTTAAAAATGTCAATGCTATGAAAGATGAGGGGAAAAAAACCCAGATGAGAACACTGTTTAAGACTAGAGGAGACTTCAGAGACATGACAACCAAATGCAATATATAATTCTTAATTGGGAAAAAAAAGCCATAAAAGATATTTTGTGGAAAAATTTTAATATGAACTGTATATTATAAAATATTATTGTGTCATGTTAAATTTTTTAGAGTAATAATGGTATTTGTAGTTGTGTATGAAAATATCTATATTACTAGGAGATACACGGGGAAGTATTTAGGAGTGCAAAGTCATGACATCCTAAATACTTCAGCAAAAATATGTAAATCTCACCCACACAAATAAAGCAAACATGGCAAAATGTGAACTTGGTGAATAGGTGAAGGGTATTTGGGTATTCACTGGGTTGAAATTTTCAAACTAAAAAGTTGAGGGAGGTAAAAGGATAAAACAAAAACAAAAGCAAGGAAGTATTCAATTCAATTTTAAACAGAGGACAAAGAAGAGAGACAAAATATACATACAAACATTAAGAAAACTAATATATTAATCACATTGATAAAATAAAATATACACATTTTCAAACTATTCTACCTCAAGAAAAAAAGAATAATTTTAATTTTACTATACTTCTATGCACTGTACACATACACATTTATAAACACAGAGAAAAAATTTTGGAAGAATAATGTTTTCAGCTTTTACATGCAGATTGAAGTAGGTGGGAGACAGGCAGGAGAATCTAAGCTAACCATCAAAAAAAAAAAATAATGACTGATTTAAATGGAGGCTTGATCCCAAATTGTACTTAACACGTTCTAGATATATAATCAAAAAATCATTTTTTAAAAATAGAAGGTAATCCCTAGTCACATTTTCTGCTAAGTGAGCCCATTAACAAAAACAAACAAAAGGAGCCAAAATTGTTTATCATCTTACTTCTTCAATTATATTGTTGATTTCAGGTGCTGCTTTATTTGCTCGTTTCTTAATCTGTCTTTTTGCTTTGTTTACATCTTTTTCAACTCTGTTCCAGTCGATCTGCACATAGCCACTGTGACTGGCAACCTGCAAAATGTAATAAAAATGGTTAATTCTAAACCAACTATGTTGCTAACTAATCAATTACCCAAGAATATATGAACAATTAGATTTCAAGAACTCTATGAAACTTATAGGCAAGAGATTGCTTTTTATTCACTAATTTATCCATTTAACAGATCCTGAGTGCCTACTCTGTGCCAAGCACTGAACATGGGAGACATAAGTGTCTACCCTGAAACAGCTTCAGGTCTGTTAGGGAAAACAGACATTAAGCATAAGTAACTACTTAGATGTGATGAAACCGTGTCGAATACAGTAAGGAAAAAAGATTCCAAAAACTGTATTATAAGTGTACTATCACCTATCATACTTTTGCAATAGGGAATTAGCCAAAAAGATACAAAAACTATCCAGATTATATAGCTAATAAGAAATACCTTTTAATTAAATAGATGTTTAATTACAAGGGATCATGAGCCAATCAGTTATTAGGTCACTAAAGAAATTTAAGTAGCCTGATACAAGCCCTTCACTAACTCTGACTCTTAAGAATACTTTCTGGTAATTGCTTTTGCAAGTAGAATATAAAAGAAATATGCTCTATACAAGTTTTATGCCATAAATCCTTTTCATAAAGCTAACAAAACTATAGCTAAATGCCTATTAATAAAAAAACCCTCATATGGTGGTACTGAGACACTGCAAAATCCAAACAGGAACAGCATATTTGTAAGCCAGTACAGCGAGTCAGTGCCTCCAAATAATAAATCAAAATATAGTCACATGAGTAGAAAACAATTAAGCCATATATACGATTATAAATCACTTCATCAAGCTTATGCTTTCTTTGTAATTTTTTAATGCAACACTTTGACTTTTATCCACACATAAAATACTTTAAATAATAAAAATATCTGATTTTATATAAATAGGTTGACTGGAAATCTTAGGTTCTATTTTCTCTGTGGATGATTCCATAGAAAGAATTTATTTATCTGCATTTCTTCCTGTGTTTATTCATCTATCATTTCAAACACCACCCTTAGCAAAAAACACAGTGGTGATCAAATCAAATGGCAAGTGAAAGCTTTTTCTGGTAGTATTTGACACAGCAATTTGAGTTATAGACGTGGAGGTGATGATGAACCTTACAGAAAGGAGCCTTTTCTGCATATAAATTGAAAAGACTTAACAACTTACTTGCAGTAAGTAATCAAATTAGTTGATTACTTTGAAGCTTTTGCAGAGTTTCACTTTTTGCTGAATCTCAAAACATCTTCTTACTCAAGCCAAAGCTTGTGAGAAGTACAAACATTTCATGTATGTATATGGCTTTATTTTTTGGTTAGAAAAAAACAAAATTATTATCTATGCCATCACTCATCAGCAACCCCCAATTCAACCGTCATTTTCAAACTTAATATTTTAAGTTATGAAGTCTTTTAAAAAGTTAATCTTCATGCCACGTGTTATATTGGTGATAAAATAAACAAAAACACCTCAACTATATTCCTTATGTGACCACTTATCTACCCCTGCTATTCCCAGCAAATGAATAAAGGGAGCCATTTAATGAAACAGGTTAAACAAATTCTCACAAACAGCATTCTATACACTATACAAAAATATTTTTACATAGCCATTTGTCACTGAAAATTTATAAATCTGAGGTTATCTGAGATAAAGATTTTGCATAGTTTAAAGAATCCTCAATGTTTTGGGGGAAAATGTCAAACAGCTGCAGGAAAAATGAAAAACATGAGATACTAATGATATTTATGCTTCTCTGGGTTCTCCTTCCCCAACATCTCCAAGCAAATACCCTTCTAGCTGGACACTGACCAGATCATTAAATTTGTTTGTCAATACCTAGCTCTTCCAGTGGACTGTGAATCTCTATGTTCCTAGCATACCCCAAAATGCCAGACAAACAGATGATTGAGAGAAATTGAATGAATGATAATAAAAGACAGTGAGTAAAGACTAAATCTCTGTCTATGCTGGAGTAATCTGCTATTGTTGAACAGATTTCCTTAAGAAGTTCACTTTCTATGTTCCCTTGGAAGCAAATCTGGTCTAACTGAAGAATACCAAGCCCAAATTGAGCAGCATGCTCCTATGCAGAGATGACAAAGGACAAGCAATCTGTCCCCCGTGGGATTCAGGTACATCCAACCTAATCGACAAATACCTTCTAAGAACTGACCGACCATACAGAACCCAATTCAGTCTTCTCCACCCAGAACTCGTCCAAGCAATTACAGGCAAACGCAAGTCAGTAAACTGGGAAGAGGGTGGGGAAGTGATGAGTGCTTTTTGAACATCTGACTATCCTACAACACTAAAATATTTAATAAAGTTAGGTAAAATGGCTTCATTAGAATAAAGCTTCCAAGTTAAAAATAATGCCAGGCTTTCAGGTAAAGATTCATGTGTGCCAGAAAGCTCTAAACAGGTAGATGGGGCTTTTTGCTTGTGAATCTTACCATATGGTGATCTAACTGGGCCATTTCATTGGAGGAAATTCCCCCCACCTCCAACTCTGTATCTTTAGATTACTTTTCTTGGACTGGTCAGATTTCCCAGAGAAGGAAAAGCCCCATATACACATTTAGAGCTTTCAGCAGCTACTAGCTCAATTCTTAAATATGAACAGACAACCAAGGATCATCACGCATGGAGGAAGGCATCTAACATAAAAACTCCAGCATGGATGACAGAGTAAAATTCTGTCTTTTTTAAAACAAAAGAGAGAGAAAGAAAGAAAGAAAATTTCCCCAAACTGAAAAACAGGCCCACAGCAAGGCATATCACTATAAAAAATCAGAACACGGGGTACAAAATGAAAATTCTATCAGCATTTACTGAGGAAACACACACACACACACACACACAGAGAGGTTCAGGAATTAGAATTATTTTAGACTTTTAACAGTAACACTGTAAGTCAGAAGACAATGGAGCAAACCCAGCTAAATTATCAATCAAATATGAATATGAAGAAATTTTCAGACATGCAAAGTCTCAAAAACTACACCTCCTCTGCTCATTTTCTCCAAAAGTTACTGGAGGACATGTCCCACCAAAACAAGAGAATATAGCCAAGAAGACACAAGATATAGCAAACAACTCAAAGACAAAAACAAAGGGAATATCCAGAATGGTATTGAAGGGAGATCCCAGGATAAAAGCTGTACACCAGGCCTAGAAAACAAGCAGGGCAGAGGACTCTGGGACCAAGTTTGTCCAGAAGATTAAACTGACAAACTGTTTGATGCATATGACAATAATGAAAAGAGATTTAGACAACTAGGAGTTGGCTAAAGAAATAATCCCAAACTCTCTAGTAGAAATAACAATCAAAAACCTTCCCAAAGGCATGCCCTTTCCTCCCTTTAGTGCTCCCCGTGTCCTTTAGTTGTAGATTCGCCCCCCATCCCCCTAATCCCTGGAGAGTATTTCTGCCTTGTGATCACCCTAGTGTTAATCAGTTAGTACCAATGTGATGGCGAGTACAAATGGGGGAAGGCAAAGACATAAAGTGTAGCTAGAAGGTTTGTACCCTCACAATACCTTGGAATAATAATATAAAAAAAAAGGACAATAATGCTTTGCAAATGTATAAAAACTACTTTCAGCATCAAAACAAACAAACAAACAAACAAACAAAAAAATGTAAAAACAAACAAACAAAAATCCACCAAACAAGTGAGGTTTCCAAGAAAGGAGTCAGCTGTCATGCTAATTCGTAGAACTTTCAGCCGCAATTCCCTAACCTGCAGATAACGTGTACCTCCAGCACCTGCTCTCCTGCTGGCCTGCAGTCTTGTTTAACCCAGACACTTTCGCATCGGCATATTGGCTGCTGAACACCCATCTCAGAACTCCGACAAATGATGCGGGGATCTGGTTGCAAGAAGTGCCATCCCTTGGGCAGCCTCTCTTTTACTTGAAGTGACAGTAAACACAATTTCTTCCCTCAACCAAAAATCTCATTATGTATGGCCTTTAGTGCCAATTTTAAAAAACAAATCATGAACCAAAAGCAAGTTTCTGTCCTTATTCCATATTCCTTTAATCTGGTGTTTGCATCTCCAATCTTATTTATCATGCTTAAGTATATTATGCAATTTTTAAAAATTTTTTATTCTCTTTTTCTCCTTTTGTATATTTTTTTCCCAGAGTTGAACTTACTCCTACATTATTTTGATCTTCTGTTGCCCTTTTATTTTTGTCTTATTTTTCCTGTTCACAGCATTATTGGAAGGAATAAATCATTATGAAGCTCTTTTCAAAATATAAAGTGGCAATAAGTAGGTTTAGAATAATTAAAAATGGTTTTCAATTTCCTGCCCTCCCCCATCCCCATCCTTTCAGTTCTGAGGATTTCCTCATGCTTCTCCACTCTTTATATTTATGCAGCTTACAATGGGAGTGAAAGCATTCTTGAGTTCTCAATCTCCTTTCCTCTGGCACTAGGCTTCTATCTGTTTCTTCATGCATTTTTCATCTTCCATTAATATTTATCAAGCATCACAATATGGTAGGTGTTGTAGAGCAGGGAAGACCATACAAATCCACTTCAGCTGCTGATGATGCAGAAAACATCTCAGCAGCTCTTGACTTTTGTAATACCTTGTCTCTGTGAGTACTTAGAATCTAGTTTCCAACAGTCATTAAGTCTTAAGAGAAGTTTTATCACCTTTCCTGTAGCTTTATGCTCTACCTTGGACTATTACTCACCATTAAAATACTATTTATTGATTCGTTTCTTTTTGCAGTGAGCAACATTTATGGGTTAAAAAATGGGAGTATGAAACCATAAAAGAAGCCACTCTGTGGTTGCTACAAATAATAATCTTATTTCACAACCTTGGCCTATGACTGAAACATACCAGGCGAAAGGATATTAATTTGCACCAGATTCCTTCTTGTTTCAGTTCCCAAATTAGTATCACATTGTTCTCTATCAAAATATTCTTTTGGTACATCCTCATGCTCCTAACACACCAAATATAGAAGATTATATAGAGCCTGGCTGGGGAGGCGTGCCCTGAAATCATGGATCCCAACCAAAGAAGGCAGTGGGGAAGCACTGTCTTGGCCTCTGGGATGCCCTCAAATTCTCTGGCATCCTTTGCTGACTCCCTCCAGACTCAGGGCTCTGTCTTGAGTGTGTCCATAGTGCATCTAGAACATGGCTGCTGGTGATAGGCAACAACTACAGCTCTTCCTAGCTAAGCTTTAACAGAGTCCTGGGGTGAACAAAAGCACGGAGGGGAAGTCTGGCCCTCTCTACCCTGAGATGTATTGCTCTTGCTCTCCTGTGTGGTCACTGTAAATATGATATACCCGATGATATTTTAGGGAAGCCTCATTAAACTGTCAGGAATACTTCTGGAAGGAATAACTGGTTTCTCAGTAAACATCTCATGGTAGTTTTAGTTATTTCCTTATTACTATTAAAAAATGCAGATGAATCCATATTCTGAATTTTTATCTCATTTCTACCACCCTTGCTAAATGTTAAATATATTACATTTACTAGCAGTGTAGGGGATAATATTTTGGGTTGAGAACAGGTGCTATCCTTCCATAAATGTTGTCTGTGATCTGATTTGAACAGTTTGATGTTTCTGTAACAAGTGAGGAGGTAAGGAAAAACTTCATTATTTGGTTTTATTAAAGGTACAATGAGTAGAGATTCTGTTTTTTTACATTTTTTTATTTTACTATTGAAAAGGAAAACAATAAACAGAAATTTGGAAAAAATTATAGTGAAGGAATATAGAACAAAACAAATTTGTATGCATAATGATACTTGCAGATGTAAAATGTTGGATGAATCAGTAATATGAAATTATTTTCAACTGAACTGAGCCCTTTGGAGACAATTATTTTCTGGATAGATCCCTCTGAGAAGATTCTAGTAAGTGCTAGAAAGAATTTCTTTTGAATATCTCTGAGAAGTTGGAGCTTCTATAAGAGGACTGTTTTTTTTTTTTTAAGATTTAGGTTATGTTACATCTAATAAAATGGACGATTTCAGCATCACAAGTTGAATTCATTTAAATGATTACCTGGGTGGGAGAAACAAATATAAAGGTAGAAAACGATGGCAAATGATTGGTTTAATTTTTTCCTACTTTTTAACAAGTTGAGGCTGTGTCGATATGTGACCCTGATTTCTCTGGGGAAGAAATCAAAAACATATGGGAAAATTAATCTAAAGAAGCAACACAAATGGAAACTGTGAGAAGAAATTGTAGCATTAGCGAATGGAGGAAAAAAAGGGTCTAGGGGTCACAGTACATCTCAAAATGAGCATGAATCTGGACCCTGTTTTGATGGTATCAGGTAACTCATTGCACAGGCAAATTATGTACTTATGTTTGGAAAATATTTGGGCTCACCACAGTTTCTTATTTATGGTCTTAATGAGTTATGATGAATTAGGACTTTGGATAAAATAATTCAATCTGACTCCATATTCTACTGAAAGTTCTAGAGCCGGCCTTCTTTGGGAGTCAGAAAAATTAGAGAAGCAATTCTGGCGGAAAAGCCTCAGTAGAGAAGTAGAGTTAAAATAAGAATGCAAGGAGGATGCAGTTAATTAACTTTCTGTTGTGTATACATTTCTCTTTGATAGGCTGACTATATATTTTTTTAAATTGCTACTACATATAATGGTTTTTTTTTAAATGTAGAATCCATTTTGAGAACCTCTCAAATAATACTCAGGGAGGAGCAAGCTGGGACATAAGCTAGATATTGTTCCATTAGTCTTGAATCTATAGGGACCAAATTCTTCAAACACATGCTCCTGGGTTTCAAATTTGCATATGATCCACTCAACATACCATCTTTGACCTGTGGCCAAAACTATGGTTACCACTACCACCTCCACCTTACCCCAGGCTCCACCCTCTCCCCACCTCCACATCCCCAGTTATCCCTGTTTATTAAGTGCTGAGACACCGTGCTAAGCTCTGCTCCACGTGGTCTCATTTAGTTTCTACAACAGTTCAATGAGATAAATACAATTATTATTCCAATTTTGCAGAAGAAAAGATGGAGGCTTATGATGGTTGAGTGACTTGTTGGAAATTACACATGTAGGAAATATTAGAGAAAGCTGGGCTTTGAATCCGTGGAGTCTAATTCTAGCATTCACATTCTACACTTCCAAGCCCTTTGCGATTCATTCATCACATGTGTGATGTGGGGTTGGAAATGCAGCCTGGTGCTTTCGAGCAGAGCAGATATAAATGACCCACCTGAGTACTGAACCCATGACCTTGGCATGATTAGCACAGGGCTAATGAACTACATGAATAGCAGAAACATGTTATCCAGAATCCTCTCATACAACTTGATTTTTTTCAGGACAGGCTATGAAAGACAAAAGGGAAATCTATTAAATCTATTAAAACACACACATACATTTGACCACTTTTTGTGCTAGATCATTCTAAAGACTTTAATTTAGGTATATATACAAGTTTTAATGTGCATATACTTGTGTATGTATGCATGTGGATAGGTACATGAATACATGCAAGCACAAACATTTACAAGTGTAGATATAAAATGTGGACTTCATCATAATTGTGCATTGATGCATGCAACTCTTTCTGTTCTTATATAATTAAGGTAATAAGTGTGTGGTCTGCGTAAGTGTGTATAGTGACCAAAGCAACACCAATCTTGCATTTCAACCAACCACCTAGACTTTATCATTACTACTATTATTACTGAAGCTCTAATGACAGAAAGATTGAATGCTTTTGAATGGGAGCTTCACTTTTATGCAATTAAAATGAAAATACAGTGTACCTTTCATTTCAAGCAGATGGGAAAATCTGAAGTTCTGATTGCCTTTCATCTTGTGGGAACTCTAAGGGTTTCTACATAAAATTTAGGAGATATTATGCCTTGTGGAATGACGACACAAAGAATGAATTATTTGGTGCTAATTATGCACAATGGTTTTATTTATGTTCCAAACATGAACAGAGCAGAATGTTAGAAACAGCTAAGATGAGATCCTTCCCAGATCTGTAATTTTCATCTGCAATGCTAACTGAAGTTCAGACAATCACATGTCAAGTAGAGAAGGGAAAAAGTCATTGTGACTATTCCTCTGTGATCTCCCCTGAAAAGCAATTGCTTGATCATCGCCAACCATTTCTGAATCCAAGTTAGAAAGGAAAAAAAAAAAATTAAAAAACGCTTGCCATGTTCTTAGTACCATTTGCCTTGACAGGAAAAACAACAGCATCTTGCCTCCTCAGCTTACTCCTCATCAGTGAACTCTTCCCCAAACAAGACACTCCACATCAGCCATTTGGGATCGCTTCCATCAGTGTTGTAATGAGCTCTTCTATGCAGTTTGTACTCACTGCAAAATGTACCGAAGCCAAGAGCAAGGAGTTGGTAATCTGGGCACCCACAGTTGTGATGAGGCATCTTCAGTGTAATCGTCCAAATCAAATATTTGGCTGTGCTTCTTGGGATGCGCTATCTCATATTGTCACTGTTGTGCTGGCAGAGGAGCGGAGCTCGCACTGGAAGAGATGCACTCAACGGAGGTGGGGGTGGGGTGCACAGGAGGGAGGAAGAGTGTCCTCGGTGTGCATCGTCTTCCTGCAACACATCCCACCCTGCATTATTCCTGCTCATCCGTCTGAGGCTGCTGCACCACTTGGACAAGGGCCAAATCTGCACACAGCTAAGAAGAGTGGCAGAAAAGCACACCTCTTTGAGGTTGAATTTTCCTTTAGGCAGCAAAGATTTCAAATAATGGTCCTCATACTACCAGTATTTTACTATTATATTATCCACTTCTGTGCTATTATCCTTGATGGTGACATGGTGACATGCTTTTGAAAAGCACCTTCTAGTCAACAGAGCAATTTTCACACATGTCATTTCATTTGGTTCTTAAGGCAACCCCACAAGCTAAGAGTACAGCTCAGAATCATTATCACCTTTTTTACAGAAGAGTCCCTAAGACCTACAAGGGCTCACAGTTGATACAAAAAGAGCTGGGAAGATATTCTCAGATCTGTGTCCACTCTTCTTCGTTTGCTATGTTACTTTTTCAGCAGCAATGATCGGTCTTGGAGAAAAATTTACTGATATTTTAGGAAACATTCACTCTCATATCAGAAATGTGCTGCTCTGTGCAGCCAATTTTTAAGAATGAAAAACCTCTGTGGCTTTCTTCAAAATTTGCCACAAAAATGATATTTTTATTTTTATTTTTTTCTTTTCTAGTTGAGAGAGAGGATCGACCACACAAACATAGTGTCCCATTGACACAATGGAGTGTGCCACTCCATTGTTTCTACTGTGCCCAGATTTATTGGTCTGGGCTGACTTCCGTGGTCCCCTGTACCCATGACTCTCACCCTGGGTCTTTCGTGCTCAATCCTTCTGGTCCTGGGCTCTGTGTTGTTTGTTTTCATGGGTCCAATGGCTCATCCAAAAAACCTAGAGTCTCTTCTGAATTTTAGCCCAATGTCTCATGCTTTTAAATCCTCTAGTACACTTTCCTATCTGGCCTGCCTACTTGGAGTTCAGAATATTACCTCTCTTTGGATTTCCTAATCTTGTGTTCTACCCACCTTTTGGGACCCTTTGCTACTTTTCTAGATCTTCCGTTGCTGTGTTGACATTTGCCTGTCTGTTGGTTATTGAAGTTTTCTGACATGTTTTTTTTCCTGCTGATCCCTAGGAATGCCTCAGTCCTGCTTCTAGATTCTGGCTACCTACATAAGTGGTCCATTTTTACATTCTGGTGTCTCTCAAGACTGTGCCATCCTAGTGTATACAGGTTATTTATACAGGCCAAGTGCATAAACTACCTAAACTATAATGAATGAGATAGATTCACATTACAAGAGTTCTTGAAACTAGGTAGGGTAATTTTAGACTTGATAAAGCAGTGAGAAAGTAAGCCACGGTAGACTCATAAGCTGATAAATGAGTTGATGTAATGAACATTTAAAAAAGAATAATATAGCAGCATCATGAAAAATAGATTGGAGAATAGAGCAATACAGCAGAGATCAATAAAAAATTATTTGAGTAAAAGAGTGAAGAATTTATCAGGTGGACTTGGGAAGAAAGAAAACTATGAAGTATATTTCAAAGGACAGAGTGATAGCTGTTCATTTATTAAGCTCTCATGATACACTCAGCCAGTAATTCAGCACACGTTTATTGAGCACATTTGTTATGGATTGAATCGTATTCCCTCAAAATTCCTATGTGGAAGTCTTAACCCCCAGTGCCTCAGAATGTGAACTTATTTGGAAATAGGTACTTACAGATGTAATTTTAAGTTAAGATAAGATCATATTGAGTAAGGTGAGCCCCTAATCCAATATGACTAGTGTCCTTATAAAAGGGAAATTTGGACACAGACAGACATGCATAGAGGAAAGATGAGGGGAAGAGACACAGGGAGAAGATGGTCACCTGCAAGCCAAGGAGAGAGGCTTGGAACAGGTCTTCCCCTCACATCTCTCAGAAGTAAGCAACTCCGCCGTTACTTTGATCTTGAACTTCTAGCCTGGAGTGCTGTGAGGCAATAAATGTCCGTTGTTTGAACCACCCGGAATGAGTGTCACTACAGAGATATGAACAGGACAGGGGACACCAGGGAAGTTCCACTGAAGAGGTTACATTTGATCTGGGATTTAAAGAATGGGCAGAAATGTATGAGGTGGAAAAGAAGGAGGAAAGGGCATTCCAAACAGAGGCAAAGACATGGGAGCTGAAATGATTTAAGGAGGATGGTCGGAGGTAGGAGGGGACATGCTGTGGAGAGAGCTGGGACGTGAAGATGCCTCAGTGGAGGACGGAATGGGGACGGGCCAGCCAAAAAGATTTTTATTGTAAAAACTAATCAGGAATTAGGATTTAGGATTTTTATCCTAAAACTAATCAGACATGATCAAAATTCTAAGATCAAGTCAGTGACATGAATGAGTTTGATTTTTCTGGAGGATGACATTGACAGGGATGGGAAAGGCGGTGAGGGTGAGGAGACCGAGCAGCAGGGCTGGCCAGGTGTGCAGGTGAGAGGACATCAGGCAGTGCACTAACGCAGTATCAGACTAGAGAGGAAAGGCAGGAATCCGGGGCATTCGTAAGCATAATTAGCTTGAGTTTGGAACCTGTGAATGCAGGTGGTGAGAGAGAGGGGTGAAGTGAAGGTACTTTTAGATCAACCCAAAGTTGCAGGACTTAGCATAATTCCTGGAAAATAGTAGAAGCTCAATAAAAAGGTTAATTGTTCAGTCTCCCCAGGTAGCAAAAAAGCTTTAGACATAAGATACAGGATGCTTTTAGAGGAAAAATTGGAAGGCGTGAGATTGATTTGTTCCTTTACTCTTTAAAAATGTACAGTGAGTGTCAGATCTGCCAGAGATTGACAACGGTTAGGGATTTTATTTTATTACAAAGTAGATTTGAGAATTAATAAAACACATATTGCAGTGCTAAGAATATTCTGACCTCTAGTTGACTTTCACAAAAGCAGACTAACAAACAAAAACCGAAACAGATAATTTCTATGCTGCACGAAATATTCCAAAGCACTTAATATTTTTAAACCACTCAATTCATTTTAAAAAGCTGTCCACTTCAAACCCTGGATACCAAAATGTAAATACCACACATGCAAATGAACCGTTCAACCAAATGAGAAAGAAGAAAAACTCCAAAATAATTGGAAATGGATCTCATGGAAGAGAGATGTGAACAATCTTACCACCAAATTTTCAAAGGCCAGAGATTCCAGCCCACCTTCCTTTCCTATTGTCACAACAGGTGGGCTGGTGTGTGTTCTCAGAAATCAATTTCTCCATGTCAGCTCCCCATCCCACCCCTCAGCTGGCTGAGCCCCACTTGCTTACCTCCTTTCTCTCAGTTTCTCCCCATTAACACTCCAGTCTCACTCGTCTTGTAAAAAGGCTCCCACCTTTGCTGCCGTCTCTGTGCCTCTGCCCTACCTTGCATGCCATGCTTCTCTTGAGTGTCTACAGGGGTACTTGCTCATTTTCCTCTCAACACCCGCTGCTCTTCCCTGAAGACAGACTTCAGGGAAGTCTGTCTCCTGATTTCTCGATAACACCGAGACTGCATTTACCAGGAATACCAACAAAATGCCCAAGTCTGATACTATAGTGATTCCCAACATTTCCTACTCAAACTTTCAATCACATTTGTCGCCATTGACCACTGCCTCTTTTTGAAACAATCTCACCCTCTTGTTTTTTCTTACATTTCTCCAACTGTTCCCTTTTCAGCCCCTTCCTGATCTTTTTCCTTTAGCAAGCTCTCGTATTAATCACTCGTTCCCAAGATTTAATATGAATAAAAATTGCATGGGCCTCCCCATAAGAGACTATCCTTTTGTAGATTACAAAGATCGATTTCCTTCTAAGTCAGACTATCCACTTGAGAATCTCTGCCTTGAAGTTAGTGTTCATCACGAATCCATCTTAGGCCCTGATCTGTCCCCATTCTACAACCCTTCCTCTTGACAAATTTCATTTACTCTTGTGACTCTAATGACTATCTAGACCTGGATGACTCCCAAAACTCTACCTCCATCCCGTAACCACTCATAGCTCCCAAAGCCGATAGACAGCTATCTACTGATTTCCCAAACTTGAATACATAGATCTGTATAGAGCACAGTCCTAAAATTCGTACGCTCCAGACGAAACTTACGATGGGGCCCTCTCAGCATGCATCTCCTATTTGCTCTGTATCTAAGCAAACGGCCAGTTATCCAGGACGCAAACCAGCACCTCATCCCAGAGTCCTCAGTCACCAAGTGCTGCTTTTTAATATGCTACACTCACCTCACCTTGGGGATTTAGTACACCCCTTCTTTGTGCCTAGTACATGTTTGTTCTTATAAAGCCTTCAAGTCTTATCTTAGATTTCTATTCCTCTGAGAACCATTTCTTAATTGTTTAGCCCCCTGCTATATTCTTTCCTTATATCACATACATCAATATTATAAAATTTGCTACATTTTGTTGTACAATAACTATTTATTTAATCATCTGCTTCCATTTTTAGATCATAATCTTATTAATGGGAGAGTTTGTTTATGTTTTATTCTTTACCATGAGTATCTCTCCCCCATGCCTGGTTTGATGGAGAGTCAACAATTAATTGATGGATAAATGAATGAGTAATTTTCCATAGCAAATAAAATGTAGACAGAAGTCCTTGTAGAAGCTTTTGTCTTCCAAGTAAAAAGTCAAACCCTCATCAGAAGAAAGCCTAATGCCGTTTGTCCTATCTGAAAAGTGGATGTGATTGTTAGAGGTACAACAGCTATTTTGTGATTGTGAGGATGAAAAGCAAAAAAAGTCAAAGCAAGAAGTTAGAAAGATGTCAGTGCTTTGGTTGACATCTTGAAGCAGCTTTCTAGCCCTGGATTACTATCTTCAGATGTTAGATTACATGAAAAGGATAATTTTTTTATTTGTTTAATCAAGCCATTTTCAGGTGGGTGTCTATTATTTGTCGCCAAAACCATTCTCAACTGATACTCTTTCAATACAAATCATAGACGCAATGTTGGATAATACAGAGCATGGTTGTGCAATGAAATATTAACTGTGCTGAGTATTATCAAATGCAGGTGTCAGCAAACTTTTTCTATAAAGAGCCAGATAGTAAATGTTGTAGGCTTTTCAAGCCAGATGGTCTGTATCTGCTTGGCTCTGTTGCTGTAGGGAAAAGGGCCATAGACAAAAAGGGTGACTGTGTTTCAATAAAACTTTATTTACAAAAAGAAGTGGCAAACTAGATTTGGCCCATTAGCTATAGTTTGCTGATCCCAGATCTAAACCAATGGTGTCCCATTCTTCATAGCCATTGAAATATTTCTTCAAACAAATATTATGAAGTAGCACCAAAGCTATTGTATAAAGAGTTGCATTAGTTGAAATAGCATAAATATATCTTCCTTCCACTGGTTTTGTGCACCCTATTCCAAATCATGCTTATAAACGTATCATGATAGATATTTTTCAAATGTATTGCAAAATTCAAGATCTTTTATATAGAAAAAGCATTCATTCTTTGATCATTTCATTAAGACCAATTGACTTGTACCTATGTTGCTTACTCATGAACATTATTTTTTCAAAATGCTCACAAATAATTTATTTTAAAAATTTGAATTAATCTGTTAAATATTCTAAAATGTCTACATTATAATTTCTTTCTCTCTTTTGGAGTTTGGTAATTTATTTTCCTACAGGGCTCAAGAATTTTTCTTTCAAAGGCTTTTGTTAGTGATTCTGGAAGGGAGTTAATATGTCTTCTTTCTTTTCCTAAGGACACAAGTGAAAATTATTCTAACATTTATACTTTGAAGAAAAGTCTGTTGATCTTAAAAGAAAGAAGTAAAGTTCAAATGAAAAAATTATTCTTTCTCTTTGTTATCTGTTGAAATCATCTCAACAGTTCCCAACTAGGGAGCTATTCCATTTCTTATTCTTATCTAATAGGAAATATTACTAGCCTTTGGTGTATTTAATTGCCTGAGCTATTAAAAGTCCATGTTCTTTTTTGCACACATGCTTGAAAAAATTAATTATATATCTTTTCCTTTTCAATTTTATTTTTTTATTTCACTAAAGTCAAATATTTCTACAAGTCCTACAATGAAAAAACACCAGCTAGTTGTTCTTTCTGTCTTCACCCCTGATTCTCAGGGGCAATGATTTTCAACACTTTTGGCTGTGTCTTACAATTTACATTTCTACACTTGATCTTAGCCAAAAGGCCGAGAAGCGATATGTGTCTTACAATTTACATTTCTATAATTTTTACTTATGTTATTATTGTTATTCTTTTATTTTTCTACACTGTATTTTAATGCTTCCATTTTAGTATGATGCAATGACTTCCCAATGAGAAATATATAGATTTCACAAATGATATTTCAAAAATGATAGGTAGTATTATTATAATTTTACAGATATTATTACAGCTGATCTATGAAGTATTCAACAGTGTTTTTCTTTTACTTATTTTGCTTCTTCTATTTAAAATAATCTTAGTTACCTTTGTAGTTAATAATTTTCTCTTTTTGCATATGTGAGAGGTGTGTATTACACAACTATTCTCCTTTTTATAAATTATTTTATTATTATTTTAGTGACTATTCCATGTCTAGAAATTAAATATGTTTCTTTGGTTTATTACGGTTGAACATAAATTAGTATTTTTATCACTTCCCAAAGAAAGGGTCTTCATTTCTTTAAATTCAATTATACTGCTTTCCATTGTGTTATTTTTGTGAATTTTAAATCTATGTATATTTAAACTCCACATGCTGTTGCTATTATTGTTGAATATAGTCAATATTCATATAGATTTACCAACATATTTGCCTTTTTATTTTCTCTTTATTCTTTCTTTTATTTCTGTTTCCTCCTGGGCTCATTTTCCTTCTGCTTAAAAAATTACATTAGTATCATTTGTTATGCAGGTTTGCCAAAATTGCATGTTCTTCTCTTGTCTCAAAATGCCTTTATTTTACTGTCATTGTTAGGACAATTTTGCTGAGTATAAAATTCAATTTCATCAGTTCTTTTTATTTTCTTTCAACACACTGTTTCCTGGCTTCCCATTTCTTTTGATAAGTCAGATGCTAGTATTACTATTGCTTTTTTGGTGATAATGTGACTTTTATAAATCCACCCCTGACCTTGTCTGCTTCTTAAATATCTTTCATTGGTCTTCTGCAGTTTGATTCTTATGTGCCTATGTGTCCCGACCCGCGGAACCAGTTATTCGTGGGTACCTGGGAGGATGGAGTGGGAAATGGGAAAGGCAAGACACAAGAAATGGAGACAAGACAGGAGTCTGATCATGTCTCGTTTATTTGCAGTAGGGCAGAGGCTTAAATAGGGCAAAATGAGGAAGTAGTTAGGCGGTACTTTTCAAGACGGGAGTTACCATGGAGATTTACACGTGCCGGCCGCCCAGGGGTTACGTCACACTGGGTGAATGGAAATTTACAAGCTTTTTTCGCGGGCTTTTGTAAATGTGTGGGCTTGGTCGGCAATTTTAGGTAATCAGGCAGATCCACATGGCTCGCGGCCATCTTGAAAAAGCGGCTGCCAGGCCTCATGGCTCTGGACAAGTATACATAGGCTGTGTGAAGAGAATTATTCCCATGAGTCCTCAAAAAATATCCTAATAATGGAGATGAGAAAATACAGGCTTTGGAATGTGAAATGGCTGCTCAACAGCACAGGGGTCAGAACCGAGAAGCTTCCACAGTGAGGGCTTTTAGAAATTCCCTCTAAGCTCCCTGAGACTCAGTCTGCTCTGACATGGAGGGCAAGGGCCTGGGGAAACCTCATTTCATCTCAATTTTAGAGACAGTGCACAGGACAAGACACCCTAGGAGAACCCTTTTGATTTACAGCAACACAATTGTTTTTATTTCTTTTACATTGAGAAAGTATTGACGAACAACTGCAGGAATTCCAGATTTGGCAAAGGGAAAATGCTGGGAGACTCCAAGGTGGGACAAAGCCCAGCATAGGACAAAAGATCTGAGCAGAAGACTCAGGAAAGAGAAAACCCATATAGTTATTAAATAACTGAGAGGTGACTCACAAATATCTGTTGGGAAATTGGAATGAAATAAACGTAATTTTATTTGCCACATGGATACTGGATTACCAAAAAATTAAAATAATGTTAATAACCAGGGGAGTCTGAATGCAGAGAAGAAGGTACATTCAGAAACTCCTGGTAACAGTGTACCTGCCACAGCTCTTTTGGAAAGTAATCTGGCTGTAGCTATTCAAATTATAAATTTGTATAGCATTTCACCCAGTAATATTTTTTTCTGGAATTCTATCTTCTGTGTCAGATCAGTATATGTTATGGAATGAATTCTGTCCCCTTCCCAAAATTCATATTTTGATGTTTTAACCCCCAGTA
>CAUYSK010124993.1:0-27974 GCA_963575035.1 Avahi laniger | reverse complement strand
CCTAGCTCACAGCAACCTCAAACTCCTGGGCTCAAGCAATCCTTCTGCCTCAGCCTCCCGAGTAACTGGGACTACAGGCATGCGCCACCATGCCCGGCTAATTTTTTCTATATATTTTTAGTTGTCCAATTAATTTCTTTCTAATTTTAGTAGAGACGGGGTCTTGCTCTTGCTGAGGCTGGTTTCGAACTCCTGAGCTTAAACAATCCTCCCGCCTCAGCCTCCCAAAGAGCTAGGATTACAGGCGTGAGCCACCGCGCCCGGCTATTTTTTTATTATTATTAGTCTTTTAAAGGACCGTAAGTGCTTAGAAGTCCTTCTCAAAGCTCTGAAAAGGGACACCTGTTTCGGAATGTTTTCTCTGAAATCTCTGATTTCCTGACACCCCAAGAGTTTGCTCTGACTCCTATGATGGCCACCACCTTGCCTTCCCAGTACGGAGTTGAAACCTGGTAATTCTGGAATAGATGACACTTGAGGTTGCCGCATCCTGGAGGTCCCCGCATCCTGGAGGTCCCCTCTCAGTTCAGCTGAGCTGACGCTCAGGCCAGGGCTCCTTACCCGCTCCTCCTGAACGTGGACACTTATTCAAAGAGGTCAGCCTTCCTCAAGGTGGAGCCACCATCCTTCCATCAAGGATATACCATAACAATGGTTGCAACTGAGTTGTGGCTCCAATTTGATCTATTTTTATTCCCCAGGGACATTCCAAGGTTAACCTCTCAGAATCCTACTACTGAATGAGCAACGTGGGCAAAATCAAGCAGTTTCATCTAGAAAGTAAGACTGACCACTCCTACCAATATTAAAAAAAAAATAGTACACACTCAGCTCTTAATATACTATCCAGTTATTTTAAAAAATGAACTGAAATCTTACCATTTTTCAGAAAGTTCAATAATTTAATAAACTATAATCACACACGATCCAGATTATTGATCTGTTTTCCTTATTGAAAGCCGAGAATGCAAATTAAAATAACACCTGAAGCTTAAACTGTACTAGGCCAAGTAGTAATTTCATATACTTGAGCTATTATTCCTTTTTCAGTTTTTTACTCAGGTACAGTGTGATATTTGCTATAAAGGAAGTTGACTTTTCTGTGCGTTGTCATACAGAATAATGTCTTAGGCTAGTGATATCAGTGTATAAAGGAGGCAAAGAATCTTTCAAAGAATCTTTCAAAGTCTATTTCAGAAACAACTTGCAACATGGTACTAGAAAAGTCAAGTCAAAATTTATGGGAGGCAGGCTGCTGCCAGTGCAAACAACACAGAGTTGGGAATTACACAGATTAGTCTAAATCCATGCTTGGAAGCTTTCTCATCACATAAATTTTCTGAATTCCACTTTCCACTTCTTTTAAATGAAGATACTCAAACTTACCTTGCAGGGTTTCTAGAAGAGTAAAATAAACCCAAGGCAAATAAAGAGCTCAACCCAGTGGCACACGCAAGATATTGAAATAATGAGTTCCACAAGAGCACAATCTTTTGTTCCACTACTCAAGCACCCTAATATTTCAATTCAAAGTTGCACTGAAAGGTTTTATATCCATTTAATATAGGTTTAAATTTTCAGAAATGAGTTAACCATTTGGAAATTTATGACCATTTAGAATTTCATTAATAGTTTTCAAGTAAACCAGTACCAGATAACCTAGCAATATTTTCTTTTTTTTTTTTTTTCTTAGAACACTGCAAACTCATTGGGAAATTTAGGAAAAAAAAAAGAAAGAAAAGAAAAAGCAAAAAATATATATCTAAAATGCTACCAAATGCACAATCCATTTACCTAGTTTATTTGGAAAGATACACAGAGACGACTGAAATCTTCAAAACACTGCACATACCCGGCATATCTGAATTCCAGTGGGTAAACTGAACATCTTCCTCGATGGTCCACTGAAAAGTCCCTTTGTTTTGTATATCTGAAAGTCCTGTCCAAAAATATTTTTCAGGCCTTAATCCAACCAAACTAGTCAGGAAGGCTTGTTCATATCTTTAAAAAGAAAAATTAACATGTCGGCTAAATTTTAGAAACATTTATGTAAATTTATGAAAAGTATCTCAGTCCCACGTTTGGGCTACAATTTAGTTAGTAATGCAAACATACTGTATTATATTTATATGCCATTTAAATTATACAAATTTTCACGAGGGAAATGTGAGCTTATGAAGGAGAAATACTATATAGCTCAGTGAATAAAATCATTCAAATATACTCAAGCCATTTCTCTCTAGTCCTTGCTTTCCTCTTTGCCCAGCCTCAAATTTAAGAGAATTGAGAAAGCTACAGCATTTTAAAATACGTTGTTTAAAAAATAAATCCACTTTTCAAATAGACCAAATGCCCTACTCAATTCTTGATTTAGCAAGTTATGAGATAGTAACATTATTAAAGATAATACAAATAAAATAATCTACATGGATTTCCCCCTCAATTTTGCTCTTATAACTCAGCTCTGAAATAAAAGAGAAAATTATACAGAGAAACAGAGGTTTAATCTCTAGAAAGAACAGGAAGCAGAATCATGAATTCCAGCACTTTCTCTCCCTTTGGATTCTCATCTATGTATTTGGCATAACCTGGTAACAATACAAGTCGTTGGGCAAGGCACCCAAAGTTTGTCTTCACTGACAAACATAAAACCATGCAGGCAGCAACACAGGCAAAAATTTCTCTTTTGAGCAAAAGAAAAATAGTGCCCAGGCACAAAGAGAGCTGTAGATGGCTCCAGAGAGAGCAGAAAGGGATCACAGAGCGACCCAACGATAACAGAGCATTTATTTGACCATAGTCTGAATAATTTCATTCCCTAAACAGAACCAAAAAAATTAAAAGTTCCAAACTCAATTTAATTTTCTTGAACGTCTGAAGCCAGATTTAACAACAGAGATAGTGAGCTACTGAATATAAACATCATAGAAGACACATAAAAACAAATACAAAATATTAGTGAAATCTTGTACATAGTATTCCAATAGACCAAAAGATCAATTATAGAGCACACCAGCATAGGACCCCACAGTATTCAAAGATGAGCTGTTCACCTCTCTTGTTACAAGATAAAAAGAATCTATGCTCTGATTTTCAGATATTAGCATTATATTAAGATGCTATCATGTATTAGACATTTAATTATACATGAAAGTAGGATGTGGATTGAAATACAGTTCTTTCATAAAGACTATGCAAATATTATGACAACTGTCATTTTTACCAAAGTATTTTTAATATCAATACTATCTCCTACATTTTTATTGGGTCTGCCTTGAAAAGCTAATAAATATAAGTTATTGTATTAAAACAATAATTTTTTACCTCTTTACTGCAAATGAAATGGATATTTTAAAGGTCTTTTTTTTATCTGTAATGGATATTTTTTTAATTTAAAATTTTTTTTACTGCAACAGATTTAGGGGGTACAAGTGGTTTTTTTTACATGAATAAATTGCATATAGTGGTGGAGTCAGGGCTTTTAATGTACCTGTCACCTGAATAGTGGACATTTTACCCAATACATAATTTTTGATCCCTAGCCCCCCTCACCCTCCCAGCTTCTGAGTCTTCAAAGTCCATTATATCACTCTATATTAAAATTTTTTTAAATTTTCTTCTGTGTCTAATCCAAGGCTTTGCAAAGAGTAGGTAGAAAATAAATAAATCTTAAAAAAAAGATGGGAATCTAGAGGTCAAAAGTGACATAGAATCTTCTATGTCCATGTGATGTGTCTTGACCTATCAATCTAGTTACCTAGCAAAGAAAAGAATAGAAGAATAGAAAGAATGAATTATTCAGTAACTCTTTCTACCCTCTTTTTTGGTGGAGAGAGTGGTAAAGATACAAGAGTAGGATTTTGAGCTGGCAACTTTTACTTACTTTTCCTGCTTTAAAATTTTTGACATATAGTAGAACAGAAAAAAAGTAGATCTATAAACTACATTTATTAGATTATTATTAATAAACTTCTGAATACTGCTTAATAGTACTAAAAGTAGCATAATAGTTTATAACATTTGCAATGAAGAATCCAAATAAGGATATTATTTTTAATGCGTCTACCTTTACAAACCATACCTCCAGATCACACATAATTTACTCAGTAATTTAGAGCATGTTGATACTTAGGCTTTTCTGAAAATTTTTCACTATTTGACATATTTAGAAATAAAATTAAGGCCAGGCGAGGTGGCTGAGGCCTATAATCCTAGCATTTGGGGAGGCCAAGGCAGGAGGATTGCAGAGGTCAGGAGTTCAAGACCAGCCTGAGCAAGAACGAGACCCCATCTCTACTAAAATAGAAAAAATTAGCTGGGCACAGTGATACGTGCTCCTATAGTCCCAGCTTCTCAGGAGGCTGAGGCAGGAGGATTGCTTGAGCCCAGGAGTTAGAAGTTGCAGTGAGCTATGATGATGCCACTGCACTCTAGTCCAGGCAATGGAGTGAGAATCTGTCTCAAAAAAAATAAACAAATAAAATTAAAATAGTTACATACCTGTCTTCAATAGTCGTTAAGTAAGCCTTCTCGTTTTTACAGGTTTCATTTGCTTCTGTAAATGTTGACAGTGTGTGTCCAATCAAGTAGCAGTAAAACCCATATCTTTTCCAGCCCTATTAATGTTTTCAAGCAATGAAGAAACAAGCAGATTATCATGCATATTTATCAGGAAATATTATTTTAACGATTCTTCTATCATGAAATGAATTAATGAATAATAGAAATGTCTAAAAAACGCAAATATGAAGAATTAGAAATGGAATGAAAATTATCTGTATAAATGAATAAAGAAAGCAGTTGTGCATTGTTCCTCAGATAACAAATTATAATATGATACATAATGGGGAGGCTGTCATTGTCTCCACTTCTGATGCATTTTCCAAAAAAAAAAAAACTGCTCGTGAAATGTTCACTGAGGAACTGAATGGATTGGCTAAGATTTCAGTTTTAGAGTAAGTAACCACAGGAAATAATTTGGGGAATAGCAATCCTAGTTGCCTATTCACGCCCACAGTAGATGATGAGTGTAAGGCTACATCATCTGGTCATAAGAGGGCACTTACTAAACTCTGAGTAATATGATTTGGTATGTTTCCTCTCCCATACTTCAAATACACAGAAATGCTAAATAAAAACATAATAATAAATTAGAAACCCATATTAGAGTTTGAAAGAAAGAAGTATAAATCTTCCAGGTACCAAAAATAAGTAAAATACTAAAAGCTGAATGGAAAATACACACATTGAGATTATCATTGCCCAAGGGTGTATCAGATCTAGATTAAGGTCCAAGAGGCTGTAGTATTAATATCCATACAGAATGCAATATTTGGCCTTTGGCCCACCTGACGCAAGGAGTTGGAACTGAGGTTCTTATATACAGATGATCCCACTAAGGGTATCCCACGCTACCCACAGAACCAGGAAATGACAATCTTTTCTTCTACCTGGGGTTGTAGGTGCCAGAAAAAAACTCTTCAGTTTGAAAATAAATGCCTAGTCTGTGCCACAGATGGGTGACAGTTCCAACCTTCCACTATCCACATTGTGTGATAATTCACGGCCAAAATATTAAAGTAATACTTTATCTACAAAAGAGGAATCTCTTAAGCACTCAAAGATGCAGAATGCTAAACCACACAACAGAAATCTTCCCACAAACCAGATCATGTGAGACTATGACGTTTGGGGGTAGGGGTGGGAATGGAGATAGGAACTAACTCACGATCAAAAATTACAAACCACGTGAGAAAATGTCCCATTTTAAGGGAAAGTCAACAACTTAATATAATAGAACACTTTGAAAAAATATTATAAAAATAAACATGTTTGAGATGATTTAGTGGCAAAACTAAAAATACAACCAATAGCAAAAGATCAAAATACTATGCACAAAGAATAGGAGGATATGAACCAAAAAATAGAATTTCTAGAAAAAAATATAGTAATGAAGTTAAAAACTCAATGGTTAGATTAATATAGTAAACAGGGTTTCACAGAGAATTAGTAAATTAGATGTATAACATAGAAAGAGAAGAAAATATGAAAAGAGGTTAAAAATGCATTGACAGAAAACAAAGACCATAGAATGAGAAGGTTGAACACTGACCTACATTTCAGAAGCTGTGAATAAAATTAATGACTAATAATTTTCAAAAAATTGAAAGATAGCTATGAATCCTCAAAAAGAAGAATCACACTAAGGACCAAAGGGAACAAATGAAATAATTCCAAATCTAGACACATTGTCATAAACCTGCAGAACACCAAAGACAACGAGAAGATCTTAAAGTCAACCAGAGACAAGATAGAATACTCACTTAAAAACAGAAGAATTAGTGTGAGATCAGGAATTCCAGTGGCAAAAATAAGGGCAAGAAGAAATATATAAATTGCTGTCAGAAAATAGTTGTCAATCTAGAATTCTAAACTGATTTAGCTAAACTATTATTCAGGGTGAGGGTAAATTTAAGACACTGACAGACAAAAACAGAGAGTTTCCTATTCCAAGATCCCCAGGAAAAGAACTAATAAAAGATTTACTTCGGAAAGAAGGAATTTTAACTTGGGAAGAATGAGTGCCCTAAAATTCTATGACTAAAGAAACTGATATATGTCTTAGCAAATCCAGGTCTAATTGCCTATACTAATAGCAATGATAATTAATTGGAAGCTGGGAGGCTTCAAGAAAGGAGCAGGAATAAGTTAACAGTATCATGTCAATGTCAATTCCTTGGTTGTGATAATGTCCTATCGTTAAATAAAATATTATCATCGGAGGAAGCTGGGAAGATGATAACAGGGGAACTCTACTATTTTTGCAACTTCTTGTGAGCCTACCATTATTTCAAAATATAAAGTTTAAAAAATGTTTTAAGTAAATAATAATGTTCCTTTTGTTTAGGCACCAGATAGAGATATTAACTTTAATTTCATCAAGTCAGGAATGCATCTTAAAAATATAAGTTGATTGGCTAGGCATTCTGCTTCAGGACTGTAATCCTAGAACTTTGGGAGGCCAAGGTGAGAGGATCACTTGAGGCCAGGAATTCGAGACCAGCCTGAGCAACATGGTGAGACCCTATCTCTACAAAAAATGGAAAAATTAGCCAGGTGTGGTGCGTGCCTGTAGTCCCAGCTACTCAGGAGGGTTAGGCAGGAGGATTGTTGGAGCCCAGGAGTTTGAGGTTGCAGTGAGCTATGATGATGCCACTGCACTTTAGCCCAGGCAACAGAGCAAGACCCTGTCTCAAATATATATATATATAACTATTTAAATAGTTTATATAGTTTATTTAAATAGTTATTTATTTAAATATATAACTATTTAAAAAATAGAGTTAGAAGGTATAGTTCCCAAACCTGTAGAGGGGGAAAATGGGATAAAGATTACTTAACAGAACCAATGGAATGCAGGAAAGGAAGAAAAAAGAAAGCAGAGAATGATAAACAAAATAAAGCACAAGATAAGATGGTAGAAATAAGTCCAAATATATCATCAGTAGACAAAACAAATTTAAACTCACTTATTTGCCAGTTAAAAGCTAGAGATTCTCAAATTAGATTAAAAGTAAAAACACAGATACATATTTACAAGGGACATTTCTAAAACTTAATGGCATGGCTATATTAATATTATATAAAATCAACTTTATGGTAAGAAAAGGCATTATTAGGAAGTAAGAAAGTAATTATATAATAATTAAGGGAGCAATTCATCAGAAAGATACAATAACACAGACTAAGCATATAAAGCAAAGATTGACAGAATTACAAGGAGAGTATTTTGTGAAGCAGGCAAAATTATTAAGAATATAGAATATCTGGATAATGCCACTGCTAAATTTTATCTATTTGACATAGATAGACGCTGTACCCAATAATCACAGAACATTCTGCTGAAGCACACATGGCATATTTACAGATAATGAATATAAACTAGGCCATAAAGAAAACCTCAACAAATAATGAAAAAAAATTTTATATGATCACAATTCAGAGAAATTAAAATCAATATCTTCCTAAACATTTAGAAACTAAAAAACAAACAAAACTCTACCACCAAAAATCATTACCATCAAAACCACCACCATTGCCAACACACACACACACACACACACACACATCGAAATAATTCATGAGTCAAAAAAATCTTAATGGAAATCGAAAATATTTTGGATTGCATCTTAATGAAAACACTACATAAAACCTGGTAGGCTGATCTATGGTTTCAAGTCTATCTTTTCTTTCTATAAGCATTTTAAAACACATTTATTTTAATGTCATATCTATTCATTTCCTCTGGCGGTCTGTTTTACAATTTGGGGTTTCACATTCATCTGTGAGCCTGGATAATGGAATTTGTTTATAATGAGGATTCATCATTTGCATCTGTCAGGCATCCTGGAGTGTTAGCAACTCAGGACGCACCACTTTATGTTCATTTCTTGGTTTAGGGTCTCCCACGCTGGTAGCATTGACTTGAAAATTGAATCCCAGATCTGTGTGACAGAAGACCTGTGGTTTTGAATTATCAGGAAGACCTTCTCTACCATCATGAGCATTGTTATTTTCCTTTGCTGGTAAGGGGATTTTTTTTTCTAGTCTTCCTAGCCCTTTGAGGAAGTCACTGCCCAGAGCAAGTGTTTTTAAACTGGCCACCTTATGTAATCTCTCTGTGCTTCAGCTTCCTCTTCTTTCTAATCAGGACTATTTATCCTGCAAATTCACTAGAACATAATAATAACAGTACTTGATAAAGGGTTGCTGTTATTTTCCTGTTTTTATTATTACCATCCTAATGATGACATTGGATTATTAACAAGATTAGAGATATGTGATAATTAATAGAAAAAGATAAAACTTAGATTGATGATGTAAAATCAATAAAAATTTAAGGATTGTTTATTATTTCGGAAAGTTACAATAATATGCAATCTTTTGGATATGCATATGATTAGGCAAAGAATATGTAAGTCTACTGGTAATGAAATAAAGTACAGTGGTCTATGAACAGGAGACCTGGGTTCTAGTTTTACTTCTGTTGACTATAAGACAGCTATACAGTTTCTCTGGGCTGAAGTTTCCAGAATGCACAAATTAGAAGAGGAATTTTGACAATTGCTGAGCTCCTTCATGTCTTTAACATGCTGTGATTTTCTTCTATCTGTTCTATTTTTCTCTATGGCTTATTTATATAGCACTACATTATATTTCATGAATTTTGAGCCTTCTGGTGTTTTGCTATAAGATTATGTGACCACGACACAACGCTCTTGGAAAGAAAATTCGTTTCTATTTCATTTTTATTCAAGAGAAGTGAGAAAGGACAAAAGAGGAAGACGAGCCTCTCGGCAAACAACAGGAAAATGATAACTCTACATCCTGTATTTTCGTAGTTTCCTTACGCTTTCAAAAATTATTTTACAGAGACCATTGACTTTATCCTCAGAGAAGTATAAAAGACATGCAGGGAGGTGTTGTTGTCAGCAAAGATGAGGCTGAAGCACCGTAGGCTTGTGTGACTATTTAATGTAACTGAGTGACTGTGGGTCCCACCTGGAATCTGAATTTCCTGCCTCTGCTTGCTGTGATCTACTAAGGAGAACTCTACCAGATGAAAGCTAATCAGACATATTGTAAACGGGGAAAAAATAACTAAGGATAGTTTGCTATCAACAACTTGAAGTTATCTACCAGAAATATGTCTGAGCACCCGCAGGATCATAGGCTGCCAAATCTGGATGGCATCTGTCACCCACAACCTGCCTTCACCTGGTGAGCCTCCCCGGGCTCTAGGGGACGTGTGATTTTGTTCCCTGTTTTCTCTCTTCCAATTCCCATGACATTCCAAGAGGAGCTACTGGCCAGGTGTACCCCCATATTAACTGCAGAGAATTCCCAAAGAAAAATTTAGAGAGAATAGTGCTATCCAACACTGACAATAAACCATCGAAGGTTTTAGACGTGGCTGAAACATTTGGCTATCGCAATAACAAAGCACTTTCGCATATAAAAATAAAACCAACTGTATCAAAGAATATTTGCTGATCCTAAATCATTGTGTACATTCTGTACTCACTTTCCGGCAGCCTGTTTCGACTTCCACTATTCCTGGAGCTTGAGTTTGTGATTTCTTCTTGCAGATGTAGCCAAGGGACTGTTCACAGGCCCGATCCGCCCAGTACCCATCCTTCAGAGAGCATAGAGAAAAACATAAAGGATTACCAATTTGGGGACGTGGATGCTATGTGCTTGTCATTGGGCCTCAGAGAAGGAAAACGAAGATTCAAGATTATTAAGAGAAAATGGCATCTACAGAAATGAAAGGTAAACTGACATTTTACAAGTAAATAGTACATTTGACTCTGGCTACAAAGATGTACGAAGAGATTGTAGCCCCAATATGATTTGGTATCTCAGATGTCCAAGCCACTGTTCAGAGTGGTCCAGAGAGAAACTAAAAGTGCTTGTAAGTCCTTAGATGATGGTGCTCACAGTTCTGAGCAGTCAGTTCTGTCTTCAAGGAAACCAAGTACATATAAACCATTCAGAAACAACTCCCTTGCCAACACACCACAGTTGAAAACAAACCTGAAACCAGAGGCACCTTTCCTTCTTTCTTCCAGTTTCTACTGATGAATGTTCTCGTGGTTCTAAGTCTCAACATTCCACGTCCTTAGAGATTTCACATTCATATCACCTCTCTTCTCCTTCCCTTAACTGCTAAATGTCTTGAAAAATATTTTCTGTATTGTCTGACTGTAATTCCTCATCTCTCACTTGGTCTCAATCAACTGCAACCTGGTACTCAAGCCTTCAGCCAGAGTAATATTTATAAATTGCAAATTTGGTCTTGCCACTCCTGAGATAATTCACATTTCTTGAACCTCAATGCTAATGCTCCTACTTACCCCTTCTGGCTCTAACCCCATGCTTTCAGCAAACTGTCCTTTCATTTCCTCCCAAGCATGAGATACCCTCTGGTTTCTTCTGCCTACTCTTTGCATAATTAACATGTACTCTTTTCTTAAACTTCCAATCGATCACAATAAAAGCAACCACAGTGATAAAAATAGTAGCCAATATTTATTGACCAATAAATTTGGGCCAGGAACTGTTCACGATATATGCATCAACCCATTTAATATTCACATCCACAAGTGAACTGGTCATCCCTCTTGTCCCCATTTTGCAAATAAGGGAATAAGTCACAAAGCAAACCTAGCCTCTTAACTATTGTGTTTATTGTCTATGAACAAAAGATAATTTGATGATAGTCTTCAATTGCTAAGGTCATACTTAAATCATGGAAGCAATCGTTTCACATGACATCTCCATGTAACCTGAAAAAATAAATGTAGCTTTCCAAGTAGAGACTTCAGGCTATGGAACTCAGAACAGTTCTAACTATCCCGCATCCACTCAGACCAACCAGGCAAAGGTAGAACCAAAGCTCTCATGCATATTATTAGTAGTTTTGGGTCAATGTCATCCTTGAACCAAAAGTTTCTGTGCATTGCCTTTGTGGACCTGTTGAAAATTTGATTTTGCTAGACAATTGAGAGAGACTCAAGAAATTGAATTTGGTGTGACTTTGATCCATGTCAATTTACCTAGAATAAAAGCAATCTAAACAAATATACGTAATTAAAGTGGGACAGGAGGAAAAATCCCCTGTGACTTTCCTAAGCATCAGCAATTCAAGTGGCCTTACCTTGCCTTTCATCACCACACAGTCCTCCTGCCGGTTGTTCTCATGGCTTGGTTCTCCACGAAGCCATTTGGTGAATGTCACAGGGGTCCCGTCACTCCACTCAAAGTACATTTGGATCTTGATGTCGTTTAAGCCAATCCACAACTCATCGTTTGGCTCTAACCAGGAAACAAAATACAAGAGCAGTATATACAAAGTCAGGAGGGCGCCAGGAAAGGAAGGCATTCTGCTTTATCAGTAGGAGTCTACCCCCTTGAAATTATCACTATCATAATCTCGAATGTTAATCTGAGTCCATAATGCCATATATAGACTTAGATGTCAACAGTATTTTATGTTGTCACTTTTACATTGTGTAATATATTCTTTACGTTGTGAATGTAACTGTATTCTTTAGTTGCACTGTTATAAATTATATCTCCTGAGAGTTGAAAAAATGAAATCGAGGTAGGTCTACTATTACTCCCTATCATGGGAAACTACTTGTTTTGTTACAAATAATTTACCATGCCAACTGCACTCACGTTGTAAAAAATATGGTAGCTTATTTATATAAATCTATTTGCCTACTATAAATCTTACAAATGATTTAAAGTAACAAATATTTAAAACCACTTCTACTTTACTGACTGCTGTTGTCAAGAATATTCTAGGTGCTTCTGTAAAAGATAAATCATCGTATTAGGAGTGAGAATGATCTATACAGTGACAGAAAAATAAAATGAGGAGTAAGGCTGGCTCCTGATATTTGGCACTTATTCATTAGTCTATAAATGTAAGTCAATATGTAATTGTTTTTATTCCAAAATGTTGTGAAATACTAACAAAACTTAAATAACAAATAAGGTTAAAACCAAAACAACCAATACAGACTTAACACGTGATTATTTTGTTCTGAGATTCTATTGAGAACATTATTGATTTCATCAGTAGTTATTCTGAAAAATTCTAAATATCACAACAAAAATGAGACGCAACTGAAGTGATTGAAGGTCTAGGATTTCATGGTTGAAAAATAAACATTTCCAAATTTAAAAAAAATCAAAGAGTACACAATTCAACATCTATTTAGTTTGCAAAACTAGGAATGTCATCCCAAATGCTGGATGTATTATCTTTTAGCGGTAAAATAAAATTACTTGCCAAAGGATTGTAAAGATGGAGTGTTGAAAGGAGGAAAATATCACACTGTATAAGAATTTCCCTAAGTGGTTTAGTCTCTTCCTCCTAAAAGTTGTCATTCAATTTTGCTTTTGGAGAAGTCCCTGACTGGCCTCATGCCAGCCCCAGCAGATGTTTCCAGTGCCATGGGTTGAATGTCATTGCCAACCTGATGCTCTTTTCCTTTCAATTGATTTGGCAAATCATAACTTTTTAAGCAACAAATACAGGCTTCACAGTGACATCATGTACCCCTCAAGGATTTCAGTTGCAGACCAATGAAATACCAACCTCCTAAGTCCCACAATTACAATAAAGTATGAAGAGTTTCCTATACATGTTCTTCTCACTAAACTGTTCTTCACCTATAGCTCTTGCAATTTCTGAGTCCAATCTTGATCCTACAGAAATACATAATATGTGAGTACAAAGTTGTTAAGCTGATTTTGATAAATCAGTTGGGGAAGTCATAACTACTTAGTTGGTATAGTCATAACTTATATGTGCAGGTCCCACTGTACCCACTTGAAATATATTTCCCAGCTTAATATAAAAAGTATCATCTAAACTAGCTAAACAAGGTTTTTCTAGGCTTTTGTTTTATTAAGAGCAATAATTTTAACTTTATCACTTTACTTTTATTAATAATTATTTTATTGTTTCAAATAAACAAATCCTTATCAATAATTTTTTAAGTGGAAGGTTTTCTAATTCATTTACTAATTCTCAAGCAGAATATAAAAGCAACTTGGCCTTCCAACTTCCCAAAATAATGATAGCAAGAATAATATCAGTTTCTTCTATTACTACATCACGTGCTAGAAAGTAGACCAAAATTTGCACTTCAGTTCTACAGCACCTTGACTAACCCGTTTTCCGCTGATTCTTTGGCAAATTTGCTTAATTATTATACGTGTCATGATAAACTTAAGTAACTGTTCTTCAGACATATCAGTTTTGATTCCATTATTATCTTTTAGTCTGAGTTTTGCAGGCCAGGTAGACATAGAATAATCAAGAAATTGTCAATAGGCTGCAGCCGGCTACCGTAATGGCCTATGACAATCAATGAGGTTAACAGAGGAAGACGAGTTCCATTTGGCACAGGTGCCAGGAGTAGTAGAGTTTGGGGGTCTTTCAAGTCTTTCTGTGCCGGTCCTCTACTTTGTTCTCATCTATTTGTTAATTGCTTTTCCTCTCCTCCTTCCAGCCCCCATTAGTTTCCAGGCACTAAGTGTCAGGAAACTGTCTCCACCATGGCCACCATCCATTTCCTCTTGTTTTGCTGGAGGGAAATGAAGAACAGCTGCAGCTGTTGCTCGGCAGCCTCATCAGTGCAAGATGAAAATGATAATCATTCAATCACAAGCACTGCAGCATTGCCCATTAGCATTATGTCGTTTCTCCACCCACTCTTCTTCAAGACAAGTACTCCCAACTCATTTTACCCATTTGTTTCCTAGTTAGTACATTTTCTACGTATTTTTAAAATTATATGCCTAAAACTGAGACACAAATTTCTTTAAAAGGTTGAGGCCAACACCTAACCACGCCAAAAAAAAATCCCATTTCTTTCACTGTTCAACCCCCTAGCAGCATTAGCTAGATTCCTAAAGAAAAGAACATCCGCAAGTGGGGCATGGTTCATTGAGACACCTTCCTTGAGAGATAAAATATGGACTTAAAAAAAGAAAATACACATACCTATGCACACAAATCATTCCCAAAAGTGAAACATTGTTGACGGGTTTAAGACAGACTGCTCTGAATCTGGATAATTTATAGAAAGATAATGTTTAAAAGCTATCCACAAATTGATTACACAGTAAAAGAAAAAAATAAATTGAATTATCTTTTAGTGATAAGAATTCTTTAAATTACCATACAGTTTTCACATGGGCGGTATGATTAGCATTTGTTATTACATTTATTAAATTTCTCATGTAATTGTTAATTTAAATGGATTAAATTTGACATTTATGATGAAATCGCCCAGAGATGGGTAGAGAGAGGGCTGCCAGGACTAGAGTCAAGCCTATTACCGGTGTAAGGTTTCTCACCGTATCCTAGCTGAGAGATAATGAAGTCAAATTCCTCGATGCTGTGGATGCTGGCTAGATCACCACCTTCCTTGCGACATGCAATCAAGGCATCCCTCTGGATTTTCTTCTCCTCCCTGTGAATCTTGTAACAGTGACCCGCGTACGGCCACCACTGACTAGGACAGCTAATGGGCACATCACTTTCTAGGGAAAAAAAAAAACAGGAAAATATTTAAAAGAGAAGATTTGTTTAAAATTGTAACCATAGTTTTATCATTCTATACATGAAACAGTTCCTAGTTATTAGGCAAATAAAGATAATACGTATTCTTCATTTTTCTGGCATATATATTCACAAAACATAGATTAGACATATTCTGTTTGTTTTTAGACTGAAAAAGCAAAGGAATCCATTGTTTGCTGTAAAAATAATCAGATGGGAAAACTCTTTTAAAAGTTGTACATACAAGACTGCACTAAGGTACAGCAGACTGTCTAATTTTATCTACATCTCATCAGCAAATCTGTACTAAGCATCTATTATGCACTGGGGGAGGCCTGAAAGATTTGATAAATAATACAGCCCTAAAAAGATTTTAATTTGGCTTTATCCTATGGACATTAGGGAGCCGGTCACTCTTCAGAGGACGGGCAGTACTCACAAGGCAGGCATGGGACAGAGCAGTGAAGTAGGCAGTAGAATGGATGGGGAACCGGGGCCACCAAGAAGTCCCCACAACCATAGCAGCAGAAGCCAGTCACCTGTGCCTTAGAAGGGATCCAGCCTTTACTTGTTCCCAAAAAATGACATGTGCTCTTGTGGCTAGGGGAGGGATTGTGATTCAGAATTTTTTCCCATGAAACCTGAATTTGCCACAAGTTGTGTGATCTTAAGTCATATCGCATGAACCAAAGTATCCGTATATGTAAAAAAATGTTAAAGAATATTAATACTCATATTAGTATTAAACTACCCATCCTGTGTTCTTCTGAACTAGAAAACAATAATGTGCTTGTAAATTACAAATACCATACAATTATTATTTTATTAAGCCAGTGGTCAACATCTTCATTATTGTTACTGTTAGGCTCAAATTGCATCATCTTGATTACACATTGCAAAAATTTACTTTAATGATAATGAGCTGAGGAAGGTGACAGTAAAGGTGTTTTAAGGCAAAGATGCACCTTATTCCTATCTGCCCTTGAACCTGGCACAGGGCCTGACACACGCAGGTGTATCGAGTGTTGGCTGAGAAAAAAAAACTGAAGTTATGTTTGATATACGGAAGTTTATTATTATCATTTTATGGACATGATTTCAAACAGCAATTTGGTAACATACTTTGTTTAGGGAGGGACTATGTTACCAAATGAAAGTGAATTTATGTTTATTTAAGCTTGACATTAAATGTTTTCAAATGGCTGCCTTAGTAAATGTTCAATATAGGGTACCTTTCTTTGTTATTCTTTCAACGAATTGGGCCCATTATCCCCTAAAAGCAGAGAGTAACTGAAACGCCTTTGGTTAAGCCCAGAGTTCTATGCTCAGTAGTCATTCAAGTAAATAATCAGTCATGATGTCCAAACACTGGATTATTATAATAGAAAAGTACGTATTTTAAAAAATTCTATTCCCTTAATACAGTTGAGATTCTGTGCTCTTCCAGTGGTTACAAAAAAGAGAAAGGAAGGAAGGAAGGAAGGAAGGAAAGAAGGAAGGGAAGGAGGGAGGGAAAAGAAAAGAAAAGAAAGAAAAAGAAAGAAAAATGTTGGCATAGCTCCAGAGCCCTCTGGTGCATTTTTTTAATTTTGCTATCTAGGAAAGTGAAAATAATGTCAGCCAACACTGAGTGCTTCAAAAACTGAACAGATGAACTTTAAAAATATTTTAAAACATAAAAACAATCAACTAAAGCAAAATCAAGGGTAGTTCCCTGGGGTGGCCACAAAACATTAGTTGTTCCTCTAGAGCACCAATAGAAATATTAATATAATGTGAGCCACAAATGTGACCCACATACATAATTTTAAATTTACTAGTAGCCATCATAAATGAAAGTAAAAAGAAATAGGTAAATTTCACCTTAAATAATACACTTTATTTTACATAGTATATCCCAAATATTATCATTTCAACATTGAATCAATTAAAACATGAGACATTTTACATTTTTTTTCATGCTAAGTCTTGGGAATCCAGTGTGTATTTTCCATCTGCAGCATAATCAGTTCGAGCTAGTCACATTTCACGTGCCCAGTGTGGTTAGTGGTCGCTGAACCAGACAGTGCGGCTCTAGAGACCTGGGAATTACGGGCAGGGTAGTGTCGCAAGGACTAACAGGGTATGAGGTTGAATTTTTGTCCAAGGGGGTCGCCAATCATGTATGCTGCACAATTTAATCTCTGATATGCTTTTCCAAGCTCCGGTTTATTTCGGTTTATAGATAAGATAGAACAATTAATCCAGGAAATATAGAGATGTTCAGAGACCAATAGTCAAGTGGAGGTTAGCAAGTGAAGCAAAGGAGATATAATAGAGAATTTGCTGAGTGTCTGACACTATGAGCAAGATTTCACAGGAAGAAGAGGTATTAATAATTCCATTTTACAGATGAGGAGCCTAAAACTGGTAGGTTAAGCTAATAACAAGGCCAAGTTACATACTTCTGCCTCCTGTGTACTAGAGAAACTATAAAATAACCATTCTCTCCTCTTCCCCAGAGAAGGGAATTCTAATGTCTTAGAAAGAGAATTGCACGAGCTCTTCCAAAAAGGGAGAATTATTTCTCCTACAGGGGGCATAGAGGAGGCGAAATATAAAAATAATTCAGCTCTCCCTGAAGATGTCCCTAGTCACTATGGAGAGGCTATAAAGTATAATCAAAGCCAATAATCAGGACCCTCACCTATGTCCATTAGAGATCTTGGCCAAATATCAATTAAAATTGCAAATACACCCACTCCCCAATCCAGGAAGTCCACTTCTAGGAATTATCAGATGCATGAAATGACATAAATGTATAAAGTTATTCACTTCAGGATTGTTTGTAATAATAAAAGATTGGAAATAAACTAAAAACCCATTAACACAGGACTGACCAAAAATAATGCGTATATTTATATGTTCCCTCCCTGCCATGGTTATTGAGCAGACAAGAAAGTGAACACAGAACTTCACGGAAGGATGTACGAAATCGTTATTAAGTGGAAAACTTAGGGTAAAGAATATATGCATGGTACACTGGCATTTGCATAAAACAGGCAAAAATAATTATAAACATGTTGTTCACATATTCATAGAATAGCTAAGTAAGAAGACACACCCAGAAACAATTCTCCAGAGAGGAGAACTGGATGTGAGAAGTGCTAAGAAAACATGACTATTTTATCATTTTGTACCTTTTGAACTTCTAGCCACGTCAAGCATATTTTTAAATAAACGACACTGCTGTCAAAGTCAAGGAGAAAAAAATCAAGGATGTCACACTGCTAGGTTCCCTCCGCAGAAAATAAAGAAATAAATAAATAAAACCATTTAACACATACGTTGTCCCTCCAAAAATAGCTGATGGTTAAAGAAAAAAAATGTAGTTTGCTTTTTGTCAATTTGGAGAAAGAATTAATTTTTGCCTTGGTAATTGAATTCTTCTATAAAGAGTGGAGAGCACAGTTAATTTTATTTCCTGGAGTCTATCTGTAAAATTCAGTGACTACTTTTTGGATATTTTATTCCGTTCTGTAAAGACTAGTGTAAGATGTCACATTGAATTGAATGGGAGTCCAAATAGATCAGTGAGAACATAATAAAAATAAGCCTTTCAGATATTTATTATCCTAGCTTGGATTCCAGCCATATCTGCAAGTTTTATATACCCTATGAATATCTTTTTCCTCAGCCGTCACGTGTGAATGATAATTCCTACTTCATAGGGCTGTCGTGAAGATAAAATTCTTATTTATGTTGAAGGCTTTGCATAAGGCTCCAACACTGCAGCACACACAGGAAATGTTAGAAACCAAAGGTAGTAACCAACAAAAAGAAATATTGCAGGAATATCTTTAGGTTTACCCCATAAATTATCAACAAAACCTCTGGAGTCATTTCATACAGTTATAACTAAGCTGAAACCTTATTTATCTTTAAACTCTAATATTGGATGCACTTTAGACCAAACAGATCACTTACCTGAGGGAATAATAAAAGAATTCAAAGTAGTGTTGCCCTTCTTACAAATATAGCCCAGTTTCTGAACACATTCCAGATTCTCCCATTTTGCATTTTTTCCAGGATTTAGTGACACACAGCTTTTTCCAGGTTCAGCTGATGGACTTCCTTTGAGGAAAAGGAAATGTTAAAGTGGGCCTCTTATGGGTATTCCAAGCAGATGCCGTTCCCAGCCTCGTGTCCTCATCCTTGAGATTTAACGGACTCCCGTTCTGTCTTTTGCTACACATTTGCAAATAAATATTTACTGACTGCACAGCAAAAGACACGATGGGTGTCTATTTGTTTTCTTATTGTTGGATCATTCCAATGCCTAAACTGTTGATTATACAAGTAAACCTCTTTGAAATGACTTTTTTCCTCCATTACCAACAAATAAAGCTAGACCTTAAAACTTAAACAATCATCACTCTGTATCATAGTATGTATCATAGGGAGATGCATAGCAAAACGAACACATGATGTTCCAAACCAGCTATCTTTTTTTTTTTATTTCAGCATATTATGGGGGTACAGATGTTTAGGTTACGTATGTTGCCCTTGTCCCCCTCCCCCCCAAGTCCGAGCTTCAAGCGTGTCCATCCCCCAGACGGTGCGCATCCCACTCTTTGTGTGTGCAAATACCCGTCCCCTCCTCCCCCCTCCCCCCTCCCCTCTGCCCCACATCCAATAGACGTTATTCTTACATGTGCACTTATGTGTTGATCAGCCAAACCAACCATCTTAAACATTGTCAATACCCACCAAAAAAAGCTAAGTCAAGCTTACGATGAGGACCAGGCTAGGGAATTTGAGGACATGGAGAAATCTTCCCCAGTTAGAGGAGACAGGAAAGAAGGTCAGTAGAGGAGAAAGAGCCCAGTGGAAGGAAGAAGTGGAAGGGAAAGATGCCGTGCTCCCAGAACTGAGACTGTTTCTCAGTACCTTCAACTCAGCCCATTAAAGAATACTATTAGCAGCTAAGCCTTCATCCAATTCTTACTGGAAGCTGATTGAAGAATCAAATAGAGCAGACATTGCTAATGCAATGGGTACATGCACTGATACCCACATTTCTCATGCTTTTTGATACTTTGATACATGATGTTAAAATCAGTGCTCTGAAAACTACCTTCATCTCACACCTACAGACAGGGTGAACGGGCCACATTCGGTTAAAAACTCTGCCTTGTGACCTGTGACATGCATATAACCTGTGCCTGAACTTCACTCTCTTCCTGCAAGACGGGAATCATATTACCTGCTCCGCAAAGTCGACATGGGAAAGTTTTGAAAGTTATTTAAATACCACATGCAAAAAAATCGTTAGTAATAAGTACAAAGATGTTTTAAAATTTATACCTATTGTGACTAAAATAACAGGATAACTGAACTAACAGATAAGGTAGCAGTTCTAGAAATAAACTTTCAAGAAACAATAATATATTTCATAGCTATTGGTGATTAAGATATTAATTCATAAACCATGTTATACGTTTATTTATCAATACAACACCCCTACCAACTTTAAGATATCAGTTCATGGTCTTTAATGCTTGCAATAGTTATTATATATTGTGTATATATATATTATATATATATGTACACTTTCTATATCATTGATGTAAAATATTCTCACTTCAAATATGAATGTATTTTAACAGATGCATTACTTGTTAATTACTCAGTTGGATGCTTGAAGCACTTTCAAATGAAACATTATAAAATGCAAACAACCATGAAAAAAAGAGTCAAATGTCAGTCATGCAAAAGCTCGAAAGCATCTTACCAAACTTTACAGATAGGTGTTGAATAATCCTTTGAAGGATGATGACAAGATTGATGCTACTTCAAGTACATAGCAATAATCCTATTAGCATATTTAGATAATCATGTTTAAGAATAGCTACAAAATTTGCTTTTGGCAATAATGCCCAACAAATCAGGGATATTCTGAGGATTTATACTTTAAACAGAGGTCTGTATTGATGTGTGTGATAATCATAACAGAGGAGTCCTTATCCCGGGAAGCTGGTATAACCCTACAGTTTTAGTATATTTCAATCAGGCTGGTGGATTTCAAAGCAAGGTGAGAAACGAACTCTATTTGACGACGTCTCTCAATCCTTCTCTTTGAGATCTGCATGGGAGATAATAAAGGTCTTCCTGGTATCCAGACAGATTAAATTTGGATGAATTCGACCCCGGAGGGGTTCAACCCTACCTGGTAGCCAGTTCAAATACCGGAATGGACTGCCGCTACTCCACTGCCAACCGCTGTTGAAACTCAGGCTGTTAAGTCCGGTCCAGAGTCCTGAAGTCAAAGAACTGGTTAATCCTGTACAACAAAAACAAAAGCAAAGCTGGCATTCGAAATATAATCGAGGGAAGTAACAGTAATCGTGCCTATTTCTCCTGTGCTTCTCCTAACATTCTAAGGTGAGTAACAAGTAAAGAAACTAAAACAGGGAGCACAGATAAGCTATTAAGAGTCTTGTTAATGTTCTGACCCAGAATTAACTAAGCTTCAAACCCATCCATCATTTTGGCTATCCCATACTTTCTCCAGGATAGCGTGAATGCGCTTCTTATTTGGACAAGACTGTCATATAATAATGACATTTTTACTTCATTTAGAGTAAAAAGATTTATTTTGTATTATATTAAAGTCAAAATTTACTATGATGGAAAAATAAACATTTCAACCTATCACTTTCATAACTTCTATTTCATAATTTGCTCCATAAATTTTATTTTACGATAATTTTTAAGTCTGCTTTTCTTCTTCATTAAAATGATAATTACATTCTAAACGCTCAGTGTTTATGGTAGCATGAACAATGCTTTATTTAGGCAGTTAATAAATCATAATTACGATGTTTCAAATTCTGTACTAGGCCTGATGTGGAAATTAAAAAAAATAAAACAAAACATAGAAAACATGGACCTCAGCCCTCCAATGGGAAACACTCTAGACTGTTATTAATTGTATCTTTTTAAAAACTATAGATAAGAATTTTCTGTTCTAAGTTATTTTTATTGATTAAAGGCAATTAATTAAAAAGAAAACAGTCCTTTGGCTTTAATAAAATACCTGTCGGTAAACAATAAATGGACCAGTTTATGTTTACTATTATCCACGGGATGTACTTCACAGTCAAACATTTTCAATGCTAACAGTTACCACTTACAGAGCACTTACCATATTCAGAGTATCATAGTTGCTCATTTAATCCTCACAAACTATGAGATGAGTAATATTATCTCCATTTTATAGACGGGAAAACTGAGAGTTTAAGTGCCATGGTAGAGCTGAAATTTGAACCGAGGTTCATGTAACACCAAAGCCCCGTCTCCTCTATAGTTCTGATGTAATCAATGGAACTATCTCAAAGTCACTGAAATTTTTCTCAGTTTTTATTAATTTATATACACACTCATTCATGTCACATATTAAAATGAACAGGGAGTGAATCAATGCCAAAAATCCTATCTTACATTTATTATACCCCAATTCTATTAAGAGTGTGGCTGGCTTTCTTAGAGGTCATATGACCTGCAAGTTGCTCTAGTTTGTTCAGAACTTAGCAGAGAGGTACTCGCAAAGAGAGAACCACTTAAGGATTATTGGCTAGACTGATATTGATTACGTAGGTTGATGTTTAATAAACTGAACTGAACTCAATACTGGATGTGTTTGCAGAAAAGCAAACTCTATTATGTGATTTCTTTAAATGAAATAATAAAATAAAAATAGGATGACATTAAATACTGGCATGTAAAAATCGATGAAAATCAATTCAAATTCACTTATTTTTATTTTGTTTTTGATGTTCTAGAAAACAAAGTTTAAAAGCTAGCATAGAAATTTCTCTTAGATACTTTATATGCCTTGGGAAGTATTTAATCCAATTTCTTCATTTTATAGATGAGGTGACTAAGGACAGAGAGGTCAAGTAACTTGTTTCAAGGGAAACAGAGGATTAGTGGATCAGGAATGGAACTCAGGGCTCAATCTGGTTTTTCCAGTAGATTCGATCCCTGTTTACATTAAATTTGCCTGTGAGTTGTAATTATTACAGTAACTTTTCTAGATAATTTTAAATGTTTGAATACCCTTAAGCAAAGAACAATGAACTAGGCAGATGTTTCTGATATATGTCTTTGTTGTCAAATAATACCTATTGCCAGAACTTACTCCTGTCATCACTGAAGACTCAGCATTTGGTTTCTGAAGGTTAGAATTTTATCCCAAAATATAGAAATATTTATTATAAAGCTATGTCAAGGAAATGACACTATCAAAATGGGAAATCTTTGGTCTTAAATCTCCAGGGTGAGCTTCAAGAATGACTATGTTCATTCAAAGAAAAAAAAAATAATGAAGCACTAAAAATAATATTATTATTTATGTCATTTTAGGATAAGTTTAAAAAACCGACCAAAAAGTGTTGCCTCAATTCATTCACGCATGCAGATAACTTACAAGGTGTCAAGAGAAGACACTTGTCTACCAGACTGTATCTTAGAAATATTCTGGGATCCGTATCATATTGATATTATTCTTTAGGTCAATAATTACAATTGAACATTGGATGATTTTTTTTCACAAATTCCTTAAAGTTGTACTAACCTGAATAATAATTATCTCTATACTTGCAAAGAGATACTCCAGAGAAAATGCTCTTGAAAACGTAGCATTTCAAAAATGTTAAATATTGCTCTTCTCCAAAATCAATTACACTGGGATTTTTAAAAACGTATCAGTTAAGAAAATAAGTGTATTTGAGTTTTCAAAACTGTAAGTAACTCACTGATTAAAGAAGAATTAAAGTAGATTTTGTCTGGGATTGCTTAATTCAATTACTGTTTGGCATAGTGAGATGATAATAGCTCTTTAAAGGAATTTTCTCTCCTTTGACATTTCTTGTCAGCTCTAGGTACTTCTAAGCTTATCTTGAAAAATTAAATTAATGAATAACTTTATTTATTTATTTATTTATTATTTTTTAGAGACAGGATCTCACTCTGTCACCCAGACTGGAGTGCAGTGGCACAATCACAGCTCACTGCAGCCTCGAACTCCTGGGCTCAAGCTATCCTCCAGCCTCAGCCCCCTGAGTAACTGAGACTACAGGTGTGCACCACCATGCCCAGCTAATTTTTATTTTTGTAGAGATAGTGGTCTCACTATGTTGCCCAGGCTGGTCTCCAACTCCTGGGCTCAAGTGATCCTCCTGCCTCAACCTCCCAAAGTGCTGGGATTACAGGCATGAACCACCACGCCTGGCCAATTAATACTTTTTAAAAGAAAGCCTAACATATAATATATGCCCAATAAATATAAGCTATTGCTTTATTACCATTATTAGTATTATTGTTGTTAATAGCTCCATTTTGAATTAGGGTTAGCAAAGATGTGATTTAGAAACAAAATTCAAACCTTGTGTGTTAAATATATCACTGAAAGCAGATGAGCATTGCCCACCATTTTTTCCTCTAGCGTGCTTTTGTAATTTTATAAAGGAGCAGACGCAAATATTTTTAGTATCACTATGAAAAGCATCAATTCTGCACGCTAAATTTTTAAAACTTTTAACTTCCTGCATGTATTATCTGAAATGGCTGTATACCTCCTTTTAACTTAGTTACCATACAAGATGTATGCATGCCCACTGCTACGTGGCTATTTTTGCTTTCTTTTCTATACTGCGGTCCAATTTGTTTTCCAGGCAGTACCAAAGGAAACTGGCAAAAATAATCAGGGAAACAAGCCAAATTTCACTTCCTGTATCTTATTTCAGTTCTGTAAATCCTAATCCTGCACATACGTGGTCATAAATGTGATTTAGGAATTGAAGATTAAAGAGAGCGTCCCAACATTTTTCAGGATAGAAAACAGAAGGGAAGATGATGAAATGACCGTGAGGACGGTGTGTGCATTTGCCCCGCAGATAATAAGAAATCGGATCGCCAGTTTGGAATACGTGAACCGGAGGGAGGAAATGTGGGTGTCCAAATTAAGGGTTCCCATTAGCGCTTTGGGGACCACCAGATCCTTGCGCATTTTGAGAGTGAGACCCGTGCAAGGAGAAATGGAAGACGGGGCTGAATTCCGGCTCAGCTATTTTCTCAGCACGAGTCGTTAAGCAAGTTTCCTGACCCCTCCCTCCTGCTCCATCTGTAACGTGGAGATTACGAGGCTGGTGTGAGCTTTAGAAATAAAGCTGAGCATCGGGCAACACCGCAGCTGTTCAACAAATGACAGCAAGCTGAATCTCAGAGCCATCAAACGGGCTTCTCCAGTTTTTAAAAATGATACCGATTCCTCAAAATCCTCCCATAAAAGAAATCTTATTTTAAAAATGTTACTATCTGTGGGGTTCTTTTTTTTTTTTTTTTTCATTTTAATGGCATATTTTCCAACCTGGAATGGATCACATCACCCACTCATACCATTGTTTTCTAGATTCTTCCCCAATATATCTCAATAAATACCAACTGTTGTGAATATCTGTCTTCAAAACAAGGGGGGGAGGGCAGGGATATTTTTCCTCTATTTTATTTTTTAATTTTTCCATCAGACTTTTTTTCCTAATGCATGATATTTTTGACTTCAATTAAAAAAGGCAGGAAGTACTACACATCTCACTGGAGAAGTCATTCTTATCCAGATTTCAGTTAACATTTGCTGACTAAAATTCCGGACACTTGGATAAGATTCAAGTCAGTATGTGAGGTGAGCTCAGTCTCGGAATCTCCTGGGGCTTGTTTGCTCTGGTGACGGACACGATCATGGCCCAGGCTGATTAGGGAAGCGTTTCCTGCAGCCCAAGTCTGATAGCAGAGTCCAGGGGCCAGGAAGTGAGTCTGTCGTGGGCAAAGTCACTGTCCACTCACATCACCCCTTGCTTCCACGGAAAGTGAGTGAGTAAAAAGTAACCCGTGCTCCGTCCCTTGGTTTCCAGAAAGCCAGAAAACAAGTAAAATTCAGAAAAAGTCAAGATAACACGACTCACAAACAGGTTCAATGAAAGAAACAAAACACACGCCTACTGAACCCATTTGAACTCTGCTACACGGTTCTTTCCACCATGCAAGTGTACACAGATAACCCCAAGACTGTCTTGAGTCATCTTTTTTGTTCCTTAATTGCCTACATGAATTTATTTTCCTCTCTTTCCTTGCTTTCTTCTCTCTCTCCTTATTTTTATACGTGGTTGTAAGGATGAGTCTGAGACTTTGTGGCAATATCATAAAGGACCCAAAGACCAACGCAAGAAAGGATAATGGCGCACACGGAGGCAGAGCTTATCTCCAAGGGTGCGAATGCGCACAGTGAGATCAGAGTGCTTTTCTACTCTCGGTCTCCTTAGTAACAACTTCTACATGATTAAGGGTATTATCTGAAAACAGCTGAAAACGGGAAGTGCTGAGAAATGAGGCGAGATTGGGGGGACCTGCTCTAGCCCTTGTCCTGGTTTACACACAGTATCCCCTTTAACAGAAGAAGTCCCTGATACCTCAAAGCTCCCCAGCTTCACAGAGCAGGGACCCAAGCAGTCTGGCTCCAGAATCTACTCTCTTCACCCCTCCACTCTGCTGCCTGGAGATAGCACATACTAACAGTGTTTTACCAGATACGGTCCCTCCACCACCTGCCCTGGAATCACTTGGGTGGCTGATGAAATGCAGATTCCTGGGCCCCACGTCATGGCTACTGATCTAGAATCTCCCGGGTCTGGGCCTGGGTGTCTTCACTTTAACAAAGTTCCCAGGTGATGTGATAAGCAACTTCACATTTAAGAACCACTGCACGGACTGTCTTCTTGCCATCAACTAACTGTGCAGTTGTCTAAACCTTAGGCTGACTGTCTAAGTAATTATTTTTATGTCGCTGCATCATCATTTGTCAGTCAACAAACATTCACTGAGACTCTTTTCCTTGGAAGGTTTGGTGTAGATCTCCTTGGGGGAAGGAAGGAACATACATATTCGCAAGACCGTCTTCATGTCCAGCCATTTGCCCCACTAACCCAGTCTCCACGCAGCCTCTGCTTTGCTTCCTGCGTGGCACTTACTATAATTTGTACCTATTCGTTTGTTGGTTTTCTTGTTTATGTCTGTTTTTCCCATTGGACTTTAAGCTGTGGAAAAGGCAGGGTCAGCTTTGATGTCCCCAAGACCTAATATACAGCCTGGCACACAGGTACCAGATACCTAGTGGAATGAATGAATGAATGAATGAATGAATTAAAAAGACTTGTAGGGGAAAGGGATCTATATGTAAGTGACTGTTATAAAAATGGTAATAAGTAAGAGAAATGCAGAAAAGTGGAAATGGAGAAGACTGCATTTCCACTGAATAAAATTTGGAAAATTCTAGTCAAAAGAAAAGACACGGGAAAAGACGTGGAGGTGAGAACACACACGAATAGAAGAGGAACATGAGACCTTTCTTTTGTCAAGACTGCAAAATGCACGAACGGGAACAGTAGTAAGTGGACAGACGACAGCCTCTTAATGTCAGGCGAATGTGTTTTGTTAACTATTTGATGGGAAATAAAAAGCCGCTAAGGGTGTTTCGAACGTGGTAGTCACAGGAACGGAGATATATTAATCCAGCGCAGCGTCGGAGTAAACTGGAGGGAGGGGACTTAGGGGGCAGGGAATTGGGGACACTGTTGCTCCCACACTAATCTCCTACTCTCTCTGCTTCCCCCAGTGTATATTTTAGAAGCTAAAACAGATACTCTTTTCTCAAGCAAACATTAGCTCTTTTAATCTTCACAATCTTTTAAGAACAGATGTTTAAACACACACACGCGCGCACACACACACACAC
>CAUYSK010124992.1:0-30966 GCA_963575035.1 Avahi laniger | reverse complement strand
TTAAAATGTAAAGCACTTCTTTATTTCCTTGGCAATTGTAACTGAGTCACAGTTCAGGAGAGTGGTGAAAAGGTAGGGGTGTAACTTATCATCGTAAAATTTCTGGCTTAAGACCATCAACAATTTCACATACTCAAGATTGCTTTAAAAAGTAAATGCAGAGGAAGTTTATTTCCTATTATAAATAATTTCTCTAATCTTTGATGAAACCTGATAAAATCCTAAGTAACAAAGTAGACATAGTAGAATTCTTGTTTCTAAAAACAAAAAAAAAAAAAGAAAGAAAGAAAGAAAAAGAAAGAAGGTGAAGAAGAAGGGAAAGAAAGAACAGTAAAAAAAGAACTTTATTTAGGGGGAAAATGTTGGAAAGGAGAGCCTGCCTGCAATTTCAAGATTCAATATAATTTCCTAGATTTTATATTATAAGCATCCACTTGAGGAACAAAGAAACTTCAGTGCCAAATCAGACATTGGAAAAGCACATATCCTTCCAAGACTGATGATCTATAATTAATACCAATCATTTGAGAAAGATTAGAAACTATGTACAGCAGCCCAAAGGAAAAGTGTAGTGATTTCCATCCATTGTTTTGATGGAGAGAAACTGTGATTAGATTCAGTGAAAGAGCAGGTTTTGGGATGATGAAGATGATAAAGATAGTGACTCAGAGCATGCCAGAACACAGTTTGAATAAAAATGATTAAAAAAATAAAGACAATGAAGCATTCATTTTAGGTTGAAATAATAATTCAAATAATTTTTTATTATATTTTTCCATTCTCTTGACTGATTTTCATTTTCTTGTACCTGCTCTGGCTAAACATTAACCTTAGGTTAAGCCCAAGTGTTTTTCTTCATGCTCAGTGCTCATACTTACCTAATGTCTATTGCTAGATGAATTTACTCAACTGCATGTAGAATTTACCTAAATAAATTAAGCTAAACATTTTATTTAGGCATTCAATGTTGCTTCATACATCCTACTATATTTCTCAAATTAGCTTACACTAATACCTCCCAAAACAGCATATTCAAAGTTATTTTCTAATTATTTATTGTTATATAGCAAACCACCACAAAACAATACTTTATAAACTATATGTCTCATGGTTCTTTGGGTTGCCTTTGTTCAACTGAGTAGTTATCTCTTTTCATTTGCAGACGTATCTTGTCTGGCGTAGAGTAATCCGAATTCTTGAATGTGTTGGACATTCGAGGTGGCTTTCTTACTCAGATGTTTGCTTCTTTGGTGCTCCTTTCCCCAGCTCTCTCTGTATGGCATCTGGTCCCCATGGCCACTTATTGTTTTGGCTACTTATAACATGATGGATTCAGCACAACCATACTTCTAACATGGACCCGGATTCCAAGAAGAAGAATTAGAAGCTAAACGTGGAGTTACAGGCTGCATCTGGTACTTACAGAGTCACTTTGGCTGTACTTTATTGGTGAAAGCAGTCATAGGAACTGGTCAGATTCAGGAAGACTAAAATATAGACTTCAATTCTTTTTTTTTTTTTTTTTAGTGCATGATCCTAATTTTTTTTTTATCTCAGCATATTATGTGGGTACAGATGTTTAGGTTACGTATGTTGCCCTTGCCCCACCCCAAGTCCGAGTTTCAAATATGTCCATTCTTCAGGTGGTGCACATTGCACTCTTTGTATATGTATATATCCGTCCCCTCTCGCTCCTCTCCCCTAGACTTTAATTCTTAATTTGAAAGTGGTAATGCCACAGTGCTAAATAGCCTGTGAAATGGGAAATACTGTTGTGTTCCTCTTTGAAAATTACAACATGCTGTATTTGTTACCCTTATTTTAAATTTCTGAACCTCACCCCTGCTTTCTTCCTCATGAGTACACTATAACTTGTATAAATGATCTCACTTAGTTTACAGTGACCACTGGAGTCATAAGGTGGATGCCATCTCAAATATCCGCTGCCAATTCTGTAAGGGTTTTTATGTCTGTATTCATCTCTTTTACTCTCCTGTCACAAATGGAGGAGGATCTGCGCCTAACAAAGGCTCAACTCTCCACATCTGTGAATTTCATGCCCGTATTTCTTCTTGCACCTGCCATGTTACTTAACTGCTTCTCTCCAATATCTCTGATGTCCTTCTTTCTGTTGCTTAATTCTCTGTTCTCATAACATGGCTTAATTTTCTCCCATTGTTAAAACTGATTGTTCTAAGGAGGCATTTAACAAATTAACAAGAAGACATTTAACAAAACAAAGCAGCATTTTCTTTCTCTTCATTGTACCCATTCAATACCCATGAGGGTGTAATCCTACTTATCTCCCATGTTTCCCCAAAAAATTTTTTTCAAGAATTGTCACCATTCACTTTCTCTATATACTCTATTCTAAAGGAGCTCATGTCAGGGTCAAAAATGAAGTCTCCGGTTTCTAAATCGAAAGAGTATTCTTCAGTCTTTATCATATTAGAAATCTCAGCTGCCTTTGACAGACTAGACCATTTATTGTGGCTTAATATACAATAAAGAATATCTTACAATGGTTTTAGAGAAATAGCTCTTTCCGAATTTAGTCAAATCTGGCCCATGGCCTAGAGAAGAATCAGCAGGAGACATTGATGACCTTTTCCTCCAATGTAAAGGGCTAGTTAGGTCAGGTTCATTGTGTCTGGTTTCCTTATCCTGTAAGATGAGTTCTTTCCTGGGAGTTTCCTGTCTCTCAATAGAATGCTTTTGGTCCATCCCCACCAGCACATTAGAGGGTTCTGAATGTGAGTTTATGCTAAGCTCATCCCAGTAGTGTACTGGGTGAATAAAAAAAGTATTTCGTCCATGAAAACATATTGGAAAGTAGATTAATATAGTCAACTTAATAAACGTTAATATAATTTAAATTTCTTAAAATATAAAATGGTCACTTTTTAACAAATGTATTTGGCCTAGTGAAAAACAATGTAAGAAAAATCAAATATCTTAAGGTTTTATTTGGAATATAAAAATTAAAAATACATCAATAACATGATCTTTTGTTCATAAGTTGTTTAAAATTTAGCTATAGTAACAAATCCATGAGCCTTTAAAAAAAGTCTATAACTATTCTTACAATGGGTGAAAAAGTCAAAAGTGGATTAAATTATTCTTTTCTTATATAATTAAACAAAACTCTAACTGTGGCATACTGAATTTCTCAAATCTCTGTCAACTCTTTGATTTAATGCTTCACTGTAATTCTAGCAGGTATAAGTACAAATCAAAAATAAAATTTGGTACACTTTGTGCTCTGAAACAAACTGTGATTATAAGTTCTTTTATAGAATTTAGTAAATAATTAAAAAAAACAGGAGATCACTAGGCTGGTTATTCAGAAATATCAGAAAGAGGGAAGATTTACAGTCCTGATTAGGATTCAGAATTCTCAATATGTTAAGATTTTCATTGAATGATCTTAGACTGATAAAGAAAATTTATGGGACTCAACTTGGCAGAGGATGCTAACATTTGGCACATTATTACTTATATTCAAGAATCAGTGGTGTTATTATAATAAATTATCATTCTAAAATATTTGTTTTTTTTTGACAACAAACCTTTAAGGTACTGTACATACAAATCTTTAACAGGTAATGACTCAAAAATATTTATGTTAGAATGTGTTCGATTCTTTATTGAATTTATATACAATTTATAATTGAATATTTTCATAAATTAGCACAAATTAGATCATTATTGTGTGAACCATGCCATATTTTCTGTTCTATTCAAAATATAATACTCTCATAATTTACAGGATCCTGTGTAAATATGAAAATAGGTTCTGGAGAAAATAAATAATTAAACAGGATAATAATCACATTAATAACTAGAAAATCGTGAATTTTGTTATGGAAAGGAAATTTAGAATATTAAGAAGACGATAATACAAAATATGGGAAATACTAATTTATATACACTGTTTTTGTGTTTTTTGCATTGCTTAAAGCTACTTTCTTTAGAAATATTATTATAATAAATGTCTGTAAATTTAAGGCATATACCAGAATATATTCCGAATACTATGAGTATATACATATATACATATATATATATGTATATATAGGGTTTCAAAATACTAAAGGTCTTCAAAAAGTGTGAAAATCTTAAAAATTTTTCTTAATATTCTTTCAAAAATGCATTTGTATATGTATATGTGTGCATGAGTGCATATACACATATTTATTATGAATATATATAATGTTACTTAGCTTTTGTGGATATCTAAATTTGTACTATGACTAGCCCTTAACTCACATTTTTTTCAGAAAAGATTTTAAAAGTCAGTAATATGGTGAACTGTTTGAGCTCTCTGGTAACTTTTCTTATGACAGAGAACAAAAAATATAGAGATCACAAAGATCAGCTGAGAAAGAACAGATTTGGAAAGAGAATAAAGATATAGGTCAAAATAAAACTTAACCTACCCGATTCATATTTAAACTTTGTTTCAGCCGGTTATGTAACAGGAAAGCATAGGCTATGAGTATTTGTTACAAATGATTCTTTAAAAAGCATTAGTTAGTATTATATTATTTATAATTCAAATAGCAAGTAAAATCCTTAATACTATATAAATCTTTAAGTAAAGACTGACAAACTTTATAAGTCAGTACAGTTTTGTGTGCAATAATCAAGAGTAAAGATTCTAAAATCAGACCATCCTGAGTCTGAATCCTAGTTTAGTCAAGTATTGTTATTGTGGTCATGGACAAATTGCTGAGGCTTTGTTTCTGAGCCTTAGTTTTTTTTTTTCTTTTTTAAGAAAAATTCTTTCCAGATCTCCCTGAGAAAGTATCAGTTTTTTCATTTGTATAAGAGGCTTAGCAGTAGCACCAATCTCATGTAGGTGTTATGAATATTACATGATAAATGGATAAAGCAGTTATTTCAATGTCTGACAAGGGAAATAGTCTAAATAAATTTGTTAATATAGCTTTAACCATTTAATTATTAATAGCTACCTAGTGTATTCCAAAATTATATGACTCGAATTTGCTTTCACAGAGTAACTTGCTTAGCTTACTTATTTTCACATTGGGTTAATTTCTATCTTTTATGATTTTTTCAACATTTTCTTGGTCCTTTTCTTCTCTATTGCACTTCTCATATCCACAGGCAGGGCTGTAAAATGATTGCTATTGACTAAATTGCTGCCCCCTAAAATTCATAGGTTGAAATCCTAATCCCCAGTACACCTCAGAGCGTGACTGTACATGGAGCTAGGGCTTTGAAAGGGGTAATTAATATTAAATGAGGTGGCATGTGTGGGCCCTAACCTAATATAACCGGTGTTCTTGTAAGAGAAGAAACACCAGAGATATTCGCTCACAGAGAGAAGGTCATGTGAGGACACAATGAGAAGGTGGCCATTTGCAAGACAAGGAGAGAAGCCTTTGGAAAAGCTAACCATGTAAACATCTTGATCTTGGCCTTCCAGCCTCCAGAACTGTGAGAAAATAAATTTTTGTTGTTTAAGTCACCCGGTCAGTGATATTTTCTGATGGCAGCCCTAGCAAATAAATACAATGGCTCTTTACAACACAGAACTGCACTCTTTCCAAACTTAATGCTTTAGCATTTTTGTCTCTTTATTCTATCTTATCCTTACCCTTTATCATACATTCATGTTTAGTACATCTAATATTTTCCTTCATTATGACCATGTATTTTTTAAAATCTTCCATTTCTCAGAGATCATAATTACCCTTTTTATCTTAATTTTCTTCTTATTCAGCCCACGTTGAAGCATGTCACTCACCCTATCCATAGCACTGTTGATTATTCTCTAGTTTTTAATTTTATCATTTGTAAAACTCCCAGTGTTTGGATAAGCCTGTTTTATGACACCACTATGTCACTACTAATGGTTGCAAGATAAAGTCATAAAACTAAATGATTGTCTACTTAAATTTCTTTCATCCAAACTTTGATGATTTCTCATTGCTGCTTTTCAAACATTTAAATTATTTTCCTTAATACACAATCCAGTGTGTTTTGCAATCTTTTCCCTATTTTCCTTAAGCTTCCTGGTTATACTTGAGTTTGTCTTCTTAGTAGCTTTCTCAACACACTGCATGAGGCAATAGCCTCTTTATTTAAATGTACATAAGTACATACATGCATTCACACACACACACACACACACACACACACACACACACAATTGTCAATTTCTTCACAGAGTTCACAGATTTTCTATAAACTTCAGTTCGACCCACAATATTTGTTTTGATATCCCAAGATTCTATCTTATTACCTTCCATCCTACCTAATTTCTCTTTATTTCACTTTTGTTAGAATGTACTTCTGGATTTAGATGTTGACTTTTCTGTGAAAGTGTTTCTCCTGTTCTCCATGTACATATCCTTCCCACTTCTTCACCCAGGCCAGGTAAATGAAACAATATACTCTATTTCTGGGCCCAGCAGAAGAGGCTAAGACTTCTCTCTGCTGGGAGATCAGTTACCCACTTCATCATTGCATCCTCTTACTTTCAAAAGCTGGCTCAGATTGCTAATTACTTGAAAAACATAAAAGTTATTTTCAATATGAACTTTTAGAATTCACATTCTCTATGCATCAAAATTCCCTTTATCTTTATCCCCCTTCTCTCTAACCTATTCTATCTTTCACTGAAAAGTCACCTTCATTTTCATCAAAGCAAATGTCATTTGTGTCCTCAGTTCAATCTATTTCTGTGTCTCTGGGGATTTTGTTTCATTATTTCCTTACTCTGCCATGCTTCTCAAAACTTTCTCCATGGAATCCTTTTTAACTACAAAAATGCTTATGATTCTCTAGCTTTTCAAACCCTTTTCCCTTGCTACCACTCTAATATAATGTCTTCTCTCTTTCATTATAATTGACATCAAATTTCTCTGCCTGTCCTTTAAATCTTTGCTGCTCTTTTTTCATCTCAATATTCTTTTAACATTGCAACAATAATTCACAATGGCAACTTTCATTGCATTTCCATAAGCTTCTTCCCCCTCAACTATTCAGTTGTCTTTTTAAAAGATCCCACCTTTCTTGATCTATGGTATCTTACATAGGGTTAGGAAATCTGGGGAATTGCTAATGGAAGGCACTTTCTATAAACTGCTTATTGGTAAATAACTAGCCTAAGAAAAGAGAAAATTGAAGCCCATTGACTTTGAGAAAGGATTGTCTACTTAAATATTCAGAGTGCTAAGTGAGGATGATTTGAAGACAGTGTGTATCCCATGTTAGTCATTTGGTCCTAGGTGATGGTTTCAGAGAAGTAAACAAAAGATAGCTAGGATTTAAGAATAAAAGAACAAAAAGGGAGAGCTTTCTCACTGATATTTCCATGAAACAATTCTGTCGGTTGTACAATAGCAAAGAAACAAAGAATGACAATCTTCTTCCTTCATAAGCTATTAAAAAATTCATTCATTCTGTATAGAATTTATAATAAAATTAATGTGTGAATGTCCATTATTTTGTAACTTAAAGTATGACAATGTCCATATGTATTTTTGGAAATTTTTCTGGATACAATTAATAAAATAAAAAAATGCTTATATCTTTAAACACAGCATTCTGACTCCTTAGAAAGCTATACAAAAGAAATAAAAGTGAAATTACATAAAAATATATGCATAATGAAGATTATTCTAGTATTGTGTTAGGTAGCAAATATTAGAAATGGAGTTCCAGTCATCAATAAAAATAGACAGAATATTTATGTGCATACCATGGAAATATATGCAATGGAAAATTACACAGCCATTAAAAATAATAAGTATTCATTATTCCAGTTTAGCTGGGGGAGTTCTCTGATTCACTTTTAAGTTAAAAAATATTAACGTGTACTCAAAGTTGTATGTCATTTGAACTTTTTAAAAAAGAAAAAAATGCATAGGATGTGTGATGATGATGGTTAATTTTGTGTGTCAATGTGGCTGAGCAACAGGGTTCCCAGACAAGAAGTCGAAAATTATTCCCGGTGTGTCTATGAGGGTGTTTATGGATGAAAATAACATTTGAATTCATAGAAGGGGTAAAACAGATTGCCTCCCCTAATGTGGGTAGGACTCACCCAATCTACTGAAGGCTGGAATAGTACAAAAAGTCTGATCTTCTCATGAATAAAGAGGAACTCCTGCTGACTGATTGCCTTCAGCTGGGACTTTAGTTCCTTTCTGTCTTAGGACTTGATATATCAACTCTTTCTTGGTCTTGCATCTGCTGGCTTTGGGACTTGAACTACACCATTGGCTCTCCTGGGTCTCCAGCTTACCAACTATATTTCTTAGGACTTGGGTCTCCAGGTATGTACAACTTATTGGTTCTGTTTCTCTGGAGAACCCTTACTAATGAAAAGTTGATTTAATAATTCAAAGCATCCAACTGTTATGTCAGATTCACAAAAACTGGAGATTTTCAACCAAAATTAACTTTTACTATAAATCTAAGTATGTAAGAAGTCATAAGGCATAAGCAATGTAGGGACGCATCAGGGACAGGAACACAATTCATCAAGTGATTTCTTATGACATTGAGTATGTTATGGCCAAGATTAAAATGTGTGGTTTCCAAGTAATGACTGTGACCACATAAATTACAGCAAAAATATAAAAACCTAGCTCAGTCATGGACCATCTCTATTTTACTCAAATGATTGCAAAGCTTACATGATATTTTCCAGAAAGCCATGCTTAGAAAATGCCAATGACCTGTTTGACGGGAAATGTGGTATTTTCAATGATCCGTCTTTCTTCTTTCCTGGAGATGTGAGTGCATTCCCATGATTGAGGAGAGATGGCTGCTGCTTTCACCATTTATTTTCCTGTTGTCAATATAAGTTTTCACATGGATAGTTGAAGTAAAGGCAGGAAAAATAAGTAAATTGAGAAGTAAATAAATAAATAAATGAATGTAGCAAGCTTTATGAAAAAGGAAAACAGAATGTATGACAAAGCTTCACTTGTGTAAAATAGTTATATAACAGACTATATATGCATTTTTAAATATCTGTCCCCATAAAACATGTTATAGTGCCTTGCATATCATAGGTATTCAATTAATTTACCAGTGGATTTTTGTATTTTTGTTTATATATCACATTCATTGGGTGTCGGGTAGATGGGAGGGGGAGGAGGGAATGGGAATATACATGTCTAATGGGTGCGGTGCGCATCGTCTGGAGGATGGACACGCTTGAAGCTGTGACTCGGATGGGGCAAAGACAATATATGTAAACTAAATATAGCAGTACCGTCATAATATGCTGAAATAAAAAAAATTTAAAAAAACCATTATATTTAAGCATTCTTTTAATAAATAGATTTTATTAAAATGTACCATTAAAATAATACATCAAAATTTTTATTGTGTCACATATAATATTATAACATTATTCCAAAATTAAATGTTGCTTCAACCTCCATGTAAGTAATTCTGTTGGAAAATTTTGGTGGAATGGGTTAGATTGAGCAGAATAAATTTCACAGGCAGATTTTGGGGATCTTATTTGCTCATGGACATTAATGAAGGACTGAAAGAGAAGAAAATGTATCAATCCCCACTTCATAGAGAGCTGCAGAAATTTGCTAGGAATGTTGAAGTCATGAGCATTATCATTTCTCTAATTCTCCTAATGTACATTTGCAAATCCCATGTTTGATTCACATTATGAATATTCACTACTCTCTGCCTGAATTTCTCAAAGAGTAAAAGTCTAAAGGTCCATATTTGTGCCTAAAGGTATAATAAGAAAATTGAAATACTTTTATACCATCAGAAATAAACTAAAAGAAAATTATGCATTTATAAAGTTTAGTAAAGCAGTTGCATTTCCTAAAACTTAGGATTTAAGTATAAAGAACAAAATAATTTTCAAAGTTGGTGAGAAAAAGGGCTGCAATAATATCAAAGTTTCCCTTTTTCCTTCTCCTCTTTCTCCTCCTCCTCTTCCTCCTCCTCCTTCTTTTGTTTTTCTCCTGCTTATTATGTTATCATGCTGCTCTTTCTCTATCTTCTAGAATTTTTGATTTTCTATTATGAGAAAAAATTCTATGGGATTTGGTGAAAAATAATAGTGAAATCTCTAATTTATATCACTAATTTTTTTAAGTGTGAATCTCCATTTTTTTAATACTGTGTGAGAATTGGTGGGCAGACTTTTACTTTTAATATCTTATGTTGGAGCATCATAATATGATACGCAAGGAATTTACCTAATTAAGTGAACTGAAAATGTGATCAACAAGACACAATGAAGAGTTGTTGATGACACTTTTTCCTAAAATATCCTTCCTAAAATTGGAACACAATTATTTTGTACATAGGTAGAAAAAGTGTTCAATATGTAGATCATTCTACCTCTAGAACTTTTTTTGAAGGAGAATGGCTGAACTATATCAAATATAGTTAGGAATTTATTGCTTATAAAACATATTTGTAATTCTTGAAATTAATTAATCTGTACAGGTTATCCTTCAAAACCAAAACCAAGTTGAATATGTATTGAAAAAAATATTGTGCATCAAAATTGCATTTTGAAACCAGAGGTTAGAAAACTTAAGAAGGAGTTTGATTGGGTGTATTATACTCTCTCTCTGAATATGCTTTTATATTATCAGTTGTATTCTATTAATACTATTCCCGGCTCATAGACCATAGTATCCTGTGTCCACTGCCTGCCCTCCAGTATGTATACACACACTTATGCATTAAAATTCTTCTTATCTAAAGTGTTCTTAAGAAATGTAAGAGAAGATTCCCCTCTTCGGCATTTACCTATGTTACCTCAGTACTTGTTAAAAACTTAGCATTTTAAGATTATTCAATAACTTATATGTGTTCTCACAACATTTATTTATAGTTGTCTTGTTGCAAATTAGTATTTAAATCCAACACTCTTTTCATGTACCACAAAGAAAGTTCCTGCAGAGATTACCGTAGTTTGCCCTTGTCTGCAGTTTCATTTTCCACAGTCCAAAAATATTAAAGAAAATTATGGAATTAAAAAATTCATGGTTTTAAATTGTTTGCCTTTCTGAGTAGCATGTTGAAATCTCAATCTCACATTCTCTCTCTCATTTGCTCCTTCTTCATCACAAAAAGAACTGTTATTGCAGTACAATTACATAAATTGAGAGCTAGGTAGAGACCACATTCACAAAACTTGTATTACAGACTATTGTTATAATTCGTCCATTTTATCATTAGTTATTACTTTTAATTTCTTATTATACCTTTTTATGAATTAAACTTTATCATAGGTATGTATACATAGAAAAAAGCATAGTACATTATATACAGGTTTCAGGCTTCTACTGGGGGTCTTGGAATGTATCCTCTGAGGCTAAGGAGGAATTACTCTAGTATCCATGTTACCTCTTTTGCAATTCTTTGCCTGCAATGGTTGGTAAAAATTGTCCAATGCCATTAAAATGTACTCTTTTATCTAATTTGGTTTAGATTTCACAAAGTTTTTCCATCAGATTTTGAGTAACTCATATTTCTATCACGTTAGTATGTGAATATATGAGATAATTTCTGCTTTTACTTCTTCATTTCCCTTCCCAATCTGACATAAGCATTCACAGTTTCTTTTATTTTAGAAAGGGAAAGGCACAATCTAGATTCATGCATTCCTAATTTTCTCTATAGATCTTAAAATAGTTGTTGAAATAACAGGAAGTACTACTCTAAATTTCATCTGGGGATTCAAAATTATCTGGCCTTACTTAAAAGACATTTAAGTATACATTAAAGAAAAATAACTGCTACATTATGATAATATTTTTTGTGTTATTTTTGAAGGTTGAGAAATATAACCTTCTGAAAATTGAGTAATTTGATAATTTTTTTCTGTTAAACTACTGAAAAGTTACTGATAAAATGAATCTGGGTGAATTACTTTTATCAAAAAACCATACAAACTGTTGCCAACATACTTGTGATTGTTAAAAATGACTCAACTTTCAAATCTAAAGAAAAATTACCTTAATACAGCATATGTATGGAAGTGTGTGTGTATGATGTGTGTATAAACCTCTTCATAAGCCATCTGCCAGTCAATAGTCACAGAGATGCTATTTGCCAAAACAACCTAAACACTGGAAAATTTTTATCATCTTTTCTTGTAATATTTCATTCTGTTATTTCTTCAACATTAAGGGATATAAAACTAAAGAAATATTGAGGATCAACCCAAGAGTCAGCATGTCTTTTTTATGTTAACTTTTAATTTCTGAAAATTGTTTAGGTTTGCAAAACTCATTGGTTCAGGCAAAATATTCTAGAATACATTCTTGAAAATATTTGTACCAATAAAGTGTCATTCAGAAAGACAGAAGCCAGATGAAGTATTTCCCCAGAAGTAATTTAGTATAGAGTGATTTACTATATGGATGCTGGAAAGCTAAAAAGGCAAATGAGGGTCTTTCAGGTAGCATAGATATATGGCTAAAGAAGCAACAGGAGGAAGTTGGGGCTCTGGAAACCTATAAAATTGGAGAAGGGATCCCCTGAAATGGGGTTAAGATTCTCAGAACATGATGTTGCCTGGCTGCTGCTGGCCCCTCTAGAAGGCATGGTACAATAGGTGAGCTGAAAGGAGCTGGAACCAAAACTGATAGCTTCTTCACTGCTGCCTGTTTTTACGTTAATTTCTGAGGGGAAGCTATTAGAAACACCTTGCAAACCGAGCAGATTCGGTCTTTTCCCTGCCCCTCCTGCTTTCAACCTCCTTCTGGTTTTCTTATTAACGGAACTGATTAGAAAAGAAAAGATGTATCTTGCTGAGATGCAGTCCCAACATCACTAAATGAAGCACAGAAGGATGTTCCATGTTTGAAGTTAAAAGGTACTAGCTTAAAAAACATAGATTGGCACACTCTCTTGGTAATTCAATCATTGAACCATAAAACACCATTATCAAGGTTAACAGTTATTTTTTTTTCAAATAAAGAATTAGTATAGCCACAGGAAACACTAAATTGTGCAATGTATTTTTGGAAGTGTTTCATTTGTTGATATAGACATTTATGAACTAAAATATATTTTTTTCCTCCCTTTACAACTATAAAGCAAAGACATTAGAAATAGATAAAAGGTGTACTTTATTGTTTTTGTCTTTTATAATGCTTTTGAGTTTATGATACATGGCTGTTCATCCTGAATAATGTTATATATTTTAATAGAACACATATTGACCAGTTCTTGTGTGCACATCATGAGGATTTCTAATGCTGACTCTCTCTAAATCTTGATTCATAAGCATTGTGTAAGTAAATAACAGGAAAAAGGTTAAAGTGACTGTGTTGCACCTGAAAAGTGCCCTGTGAAGTTTCTCGTCTTTTTTGCCTGATACCTTTTTTGAAAGCAATACAGAAACACTCAGCTTGCCTGAAGGAGTTGCACAGAAGTTTAGGACGCTAAGGCTGCTGGTAATAACCTCCACCAGGGATGGAAGTTGATGGATAAATGTTCCACGCCCTTGTCCTTTACATGAGAATTCTAAGGTCTATTCTACACAGTTGTCCCCAGAGGAATGGAATCCCAGATGCTCACACCAATAATAATATCAATCATTCTTCCTTTATTATATTTTTCCTTCCTGCTCTCTTTATTATAATTTTCCTCCTTTCCTCTCTGTCTACCCTCCATCCCTGCTTTAGGATCATTCCCAACACCTACAGACACTCAAGTCATTATTTCAAGCATTGTTCTTAGGAACACAAACTAAGAAACACATAAAGAATGTTTAGACAGACTTGTTAACGTTTTGCTATTTTCAAAAAATATTTTGCATTTTGATTTTGATATCGCGGGATGTTCTAAGGGTAGTCAAAATTTAGTTTAGTTAAACATACTTTTTAAAGTTTCTGCCAGGTGTCTGGCACTGTTCTAGGTGTAGGAGGAACAAACGTAAAAGAGAATTCGATTTTCAGAAGCCTAAGAAGGATGAAAGAATAGATAGTTTTTTAACAGAGATTATGGAAAGCATGAAGATGTGGGAAAATAGTTTTGCAAATTAATTATTAAATAACTGATCACTAACGTAAGTGGAGAGAATTAAAATAAAACATTTCTACTTATATCTAGTATGATTCAGACCTAGAAAAAAGAGATTAAATCCTTAGATTATTTGTTTAATGATATGTTTTTATTTGAGACATACTTAAGTCTAGAATCCAGGTTTCTTGACTTGAAATACATTTTCTCTCAAGCATAATTATTATCATAAGGAAGAAGGCTTATTCAGAGTGGTTTTCTGTCATGTTGTGTGGTTAACAGCTCTCAAGGGGTTCTTTAAATTACCACAGGTCGACATTTAACAGACACACTTAAAGGGGTACCTTATTAACTTATATTCTACACTCGGATCGCCCAAACTTATGTCTGAATAGCTTGTATTGCTGTCTCTTTTGACTCTCTAGAACACAGATACTTTGTGTCCATGTGTTTTATTTCCTTCTCCTTTCTGTCCCTGTGATATTATAAATACTTTGAATCATAAATTATGTACTTGGCTTTTCTTAAATTGTATTTTGAATTTCCACAGGACTTTTATGGCCTCAGGCTACCTTAGATTTTTTTTCCTCTTTCTTACTGATTTTGACGAAGTCCACAGGACCCTCTTTATCTGGTCCTGTCTGTCCTACGTACAATGAATCATCTTTCTTCCTGGTTATGCTAATCTTTCGGACAAAGCTCAGATATAACTTCTGACCTATTTATGACCAAAAAAAGCTTTACAAATTATTTCTAATTGTTTTCAATGCAATATATTTCTCTTATGTGAATGGATTTAATAGATTTTTTTTTTATTCTAGGATGTTATGAAGGTACAAACATTATGGTTACACTTTATGTCTTTGTCTCACCAAGTGAGGGTTAAAGGCATGCCCTTCCCCCTACAATGCTCCCCGTGGTGTCCTTTAGTTGCAGGTTTTGCCCCTGCCGTCCCCCTAATCCCTGGAGAGTATTTCTGCCATGTGATCACCCTAGTGTTGATCAGTTAGTACCAATTTGATGGCGAGTGTAAGTGGAGCCGATTCTTCTGATCTTGTGGTGCCTCACTTTGGATAATGGGCTTAAGTTTAATCCAGGAAAGTATAAGAGGTTCTAGATCACTGTCGTTTCTTATGATTGAGTAACATTCCATTGTATATATGCATATACCAAATTTTAATAATCCACTCATGGATTGACAGGCACTAGGGTTGTTTCCACATCCTTGCAATAGTGAATTGTGCTGCCATAAACATTCGGGTGCAGATGTCTTTATCATAGAATGTTTTGTGCTCTTTTGGGTAGATGCCTAATAGTGCTATTGCTGGGTCGAATGGTATTTCTATTTTTAGTTCTCTGAGGTATCTCCAAATTCTTTTCCATAGAGGTTGCACTAATTTTCAGTCCCACCAGCAGTGTAAGAGTGTTCCTGTCTCTCCACATCCTCACCAGCATTTGTTGTTTTGGGATTTTTTGATAGAGGCCAATCTCACTGAGGTTAGATGATAACTCATTGTGGTTTTGATTTGCATTTCTCTAATGATTAGAGATGTTGAGCATTTTTTTTATATGTTTGCTGGCTATTATTCTGTCTTCTTTTGAAAAATTTCTGTTCATTTCCATTGCCCATTTGTTGATGGGGTTATTTGATTTTTTCTTGTTGATTTTTTTGAGTTCTAGATAGATTCTGATTATCAGCCCTTTATCAGATGTGTAGAGAGCAAATATTTTCTCCCATTCTATAGGCTGTCTATTTGCTCTAATGATAGTTTCCTTGGCCATGCAAAAGCTTTTTAATTTGATTAGATCCCACTTATTTATTTTTGTTGCTGCGGCGATTGCTTTGGGGTTCTTCTTTAAGAATTCCTTGCCTAGGCCGATATCTGAGAGGGTCTTCCCAACGTCTTCATTTAAGGTACTGAATATCTTGTATGGTCACATAGGATTAATTCTCAAGGCCATTGCTAATTACAATGGAATTTTAAAGCTTTAACAATCTTTGTTTTCAATGCCTGCTTTTTATTTGCACTATGATTAAATACCTACTTGAAGCCAAATCTCAACATCTTAGATATAATGCAATAATTTTATATCTAAATTTTACATTAATATGTACTACATCCTGTGAAGTATTAAGATCTCATAATTTTATAGCAAATCAAATACTTTTACCCACATTTTATGTAACGATAGTAGCATGGCACAACATACATAATAGCATTTAATTTATATACATGGTCTATTAAAGAATTGAAAACATGTTAACATTCACAAATCCATTTCAGAATTAGAGTAGAAGAGGACTTCAATAAAAGGGCTTTGCTGATACAAATACTCCTGGCAACATTCCTGATATATATTAGTACCTGGAATACCTGCGCCAAGCCAGAAATACATTTCCAACCCTGGAACACTATAGAGTGAAAGACTACTTAAAATGGGCTTAGGACATTCATTTACATTGAATGAAATAACATATGTAAAGTGCCAGGCATATATATTCAATAAAACTATTTTCATACTCTCTTCTCTTGACTTTATATATATTTATACATATATGCACATACATACATATATACCTTTAATATATAACAGATTTATGTATATATACTCATAAGGAGATATTTATGTTTATATCCTATATATATAAATATTCAGTGAGGACTTTGCTTGCACTCCATAAAAAGTTTCTTTTGAAAGCAATAAACTTAGATAAAATGGTAGCAGCACATTCAGATAAAATTGATATACTAAAGTTAAGGACACTGGGTTCTGGAGAAGCCAGTGTTCCAAGTCCCAATCTTTGCTTCCAAAGGCAGGTTCTGGATGTTATGCCAATTTGCTTTAAAAAAAAAAAAAAGTCAAAGACTAATACAAACCGAAAACAAAGCCACAGTGCAATATAACTGCATCTTAGACCTTCCCACAACTCTGCAAAACATGGAACACAGCCTTGGGAGTGCGTTATTAACAAACTTCCCATCAGTTTGCCAACAGGCAGATAAAGTAAACTACTACCCTAAAATAAACAGGGCAATGGAAATTCAGCTCAGTCCCACAGGGAATCCTTAAATTACAATTTTTTTTTTTTTTTTTTTTTTGCGGCAGAGTTTTGTTCTGTTGCCCTGGCTAGAGTGCCATGGCATCAGCCTAGCTCACGGCAACCTCAAACTCCTGGGCTCAAGTGATTCTCCTGCCTCAATCCTCCTGCCTCAGTCTCCTGAGTAGCTGGAACTACAGGCAAGTACCACCACACCCAGCTAATTTTTTCTATTTTTAGTTGCCCAGCTAATTTTTTCTACTTTTAGTAGAGACAGGGGTCTGGCTCTTGCTGGGGCTGGTCTCAAACCCCTGACCTCAAGCTATCCTCCTGCCTCAGCTTCCCAGACTGCTAGGATTACAGGCGTGAGCCACTGTGCCCAGAAGAAATTACAATCATATTAGCTAACATTTATCTAGGAATTAAATGCTTTCACAGATGTATTTAGAAAAATTTCCACTAACATAATGAATCAACAGACTAGAAAATCAAGAGGACTATTTAAATAAAATTCAGAACTAAAATCCAAGTCAGTAGCATCTTCACTTTCCTCTTAATTCAATAGCTCACAATACTGTAATTTTGCATGAAAAATTAATATTGGGGCAGTTTAAAATTCATAATCAAGTTATTTGGGGAAGAGTTCTACTATCTACTAATTAATGGGACCAGTAATGAGTAAGAAAGACACAAAAGGGAAGGGGACCAACATCTATTAAACACTAGGTATTTTGCTAAGACTTTTATATACAATTACAGTTACCTCGAGGCTATTAGTAATAACCCTGCTACACAGAAGAGGAAACTGAGAATAGTAAAACAAGATTCAAATGCAAACTTCTGCCTCCAAAATCCATTTACCCCATACATGACTGTCTCCTAGGCCACAGTAGTCTCTCTCCAACCATGAGGTTTATGTTCCTGAGACCTTTATACTAAACAAAAATAAAAGGAATACATGCAGATTCATATATTTAAAAAGATATAATTGTTTTACATTTACCCACCCAGCAGTAAGCAAAGCAATACATGGAAACTGTAAATACCAAATGTGCAGTAAAGATACTATGGATTGCCTTCAGACATTGTGGAGCCTACTTGTACATTCAGGAAGGCAGGTGAAAAGAGCATTTATTATTGGAGAGTGTAAGCAAACTGATCTAGTTCTTTGGGGAATGAATTGGAGGATCTTTATAAATCTCTTTTCAATCACAAAAGCCTAGAACAAGGTCTTGCCCCCAGGCACATGCAGCCAGCACTCAAGGGGTGGGAGGGGGGAAAGAACAGACAGCAATGAAAGATGAGCTTGGAAAGGCAGGTCAGCATCTAACCAAAGAATGTCCCCTTCCAAGTCTTCCTTCAAGAACTCATTAATACACATTCTGTGTTCCAACAAGCAGCGCTTTGAAAATGTCTCTAACCCTGAGTGGAAATTGCATTTGACAGGAACGTGAGTTCCACTAAGGAAAGAAGAGTTTTTATCATCTCTAACTCTGCACAGGCTAGCACAGTGTCTGGCACAGTGAACGTTTGCTGGAAAAAAGAAGGGGCTGCCGTTATAAGGCACAGGGCTCTAGCAATACAAATGCTCTAAAGATTGACAGGAAAGAGGGTGCACAGATTTAGGGAGAGAAATCACAGCCTCCCTTCAACCTAGGTTTAGAAATGGGCGTTTGAGGTCCGGAGAGATTAGGAAAAATCAACCTCTATAAAGAAATACAAATAGAGCTTTTCCTTTCCTTCTTCTAGGTATTTTTTTTCTATTTTTTTCTTATCGAGGTAAATACACATAAAATTTACCATCTTAACCATTTTTAAGCGTACAGTTCAGCGGTATTAAGCACATTTATATTGTGCAACCATCGCCACTAATCACGTCCAGAACTCTTCATCTCATAAAAGTGAAACTCTCTATACGTCGTCATGAAACAATAACTCTCCATTTCCCGTTCCTCCCATCCCGTGGCAACCTCCTGGGTATTTACCATCTCAAGTTATCCGGCCTGGCACTAACCGGCTCGAAGTGGGCTGCAGTCAAAGCCTTGGTGACCACAGTGCATTAATTCTTGGCGAACACCGGGCACTTTAAGGAGCAGCGCGAGCCACACCCACCCCCGAAGGCGGGGCCGGCGCGGGTACCCAGCGAGTAAGCCGGCTCGTAGATTTCATCAGACTGCACCGACGCCCTCCGCCGCTAGAGTCCCGGGCAGGGACGGCTCGCTCAACGCTGCTCTCTCTGAACCTCCCTGGCGCTCCCCAAAGGGTCTCCCTGCTGTCTCCGAGACAACTCTCGGCATCACAGCCAGGGGCGGCTGGCAGGTTCTGGCCGGTAACCTTCGCATGCTCCCACGTAATCTGGGACGCCCAGGGCCCGCCTGCACCCTCGCTCCGCACTGTCGGCCCCATCCCGCCGGCGGACTTGCCCCGAGAAGACCTGGCGATGCCGGGAGCACCCGCGAGACCGGCTCCCTCCGAAAGGCTGGCTCCCGGTGCCAGGCCACCCCGCCAGACCCCCCTCAGCGGCCGCCACCGCCGGGGCAGAGATGCTCAGGGAGGACGTTCCTGGGCGGCCCTACCACCCTCCCTTCCCTTCGGCTTTCCATGCTGACCCAGCTCCTAGACCCACTTACCGAACTGCCGCGAGGTGGAAGGGGCGATGGCGGAGACAACAGCTCTGCGCGGGGCGGAACAGACGAGCGGCCAACGCGGACATAAAGGAAGTTGCAGCCATAGCCCCTGCCGGTGCCCGCGCCGGGAGGGAAGCGCGCGCGCCGGGGTTGCGAGGTTATACCGCGGCCGCGTGGCAGGCCCCGCCTCCCGCCGACGCCCATTGGTCTCTGCCCCACGCCACTGCCTGTCTGTTGGGCCCGCTGGAGCTAAAGGAGCCAATCGGTTGTCTTCACTAAACGTAAGCAAAGCCAAGAAGAGTCCTGTTTTTGATTGGAACGAGAAGAGCCTAGACCGAAGCCCTGGAAGGCTCGGGAGCCTCGGTAACATGCTGCGATTGGCTGAGGAAGTCAAGCCCCTGCCTGACTCAGCTCCTGTCACTGAAGCCCGGCCACCACGAGCGAAAGTTCATTCATTCATTCGACGAACCGATATATCTGAGCGCCTACTGTGTGCCAGGCACTGTAAAGGGAGGATGAAAAGACAGGCAGCTAGAATACCAACAAATGAATGTAGAAGGATTGACGAGGTTATAAAAATCACTATTTGGCAAAATCATAGTAAAATCTGATTCAGAGTCCTCAACGGATGTCAAAACAACTGGGTGAAACTTGGATGCGGAGCAAGATATTTACATATAGGATTGTCAGATGTAGCAAACGAAAACAGAAGACACCCAATTAAGTTGGAATTTTAGATAAAAAATTTTTGGAAATCATAGTTATACTTGAAAAAGTACTTGTTGTTTATCTGGAATTTAAATTCAACTGGGCTTCCTGTATTTTCTCCGGCAGCCCTTTTGTATAGTCTCAAAGTATCTCTTCCCCCCACACAAAAAAATATTAATACCAAAAGACGAAAATGGTAAATTTACAGTGGAGAAAACTGACAGTTAGTTATCACCTCACCCAAATGATCAAAATTAACATCATCCAATAACGGAACAAACACACACAATGTGCCTTCTGAGATGATACACTGAGGACACAACACTTCATAGCTTTTAACAGGTCTGAAAATTTTAATGAAATTATTTTCCTAAACCAATGAGTCTCCTAAAAACTGTTACAAATTTCTCATTTTCACATTGAGAAGAGAGATCACAGACCCAATATGCTAAAAATATCCAGGAAAAAAACACAGCCCTGAAGTTTTGGAACACGCTAGTAGATCTTAATCTAATCATGAGGAAATACAAGAAAAACCCAAAGTGAGATATATTCTCCAAGATAAATCAGATAAATCACCTGTGCTCTTTGAAAAGGTCAAGGCCATGAAAGACAAACAATGAGGAATTGTTCTAGATAGGACAACTAAATCCTGTGTGATTCCAGATTTGATTATGGACCAAAATTTTTTTCTTTTCTTTTTTTTTTCTTTTTTCTTTTGCCATAAATGACATAGTAGGACAATTGGAAAAATAGGAAAAAAGTCTATAATTAGGTAATAGCATCATATCAGTGTTAATTTCCTGATTTAGCTAATCATATTGTGGTAACATAAGAGAATGTACTGTACTTGCTTTTTTTTTTTTTTTTTGAGACAGAGTCTCACTTTGTTGCCCAGGGTAGAGTGCCGTGGCATCAGCCTAGCTCACAGCAACCTCAAAGTCCTGGGCTCAAGCGATCCTACTGCCTCAGCCTCCCGAGTAGCTGGGACTACAGGCATGCGCCACCATGCCCGGCTAATTTTTTTTTCTATATATTTTTAGTTGTCTGATTAATTTCTTTCTATTTTTAGTAGAGACGGGGTCTCGCTCTTGCTCAGGCTGGTCTCGAACTCCTGAGCTCAAACAATCCGCCCGCTTCGGCCTCCCAGAGTGCTAGGATTACAGGCGTGAGCCATCGCACCCAGCCTGTACTTGCTTCTAAAGATAAAAGAACATCATGTCTACAACTTACTTTCAGAAAAAAATAATGTTATGTATTAGTTTGCTAGGGCTACCATAAAATACCACAGACTGGGTGTCTTAAAACAACAGAAATTTATTTTCTCACTGTTCTGGAGGCTAGAAGTACAAGATCAAAATGTTGACAGGGTTTGTTCCTCCTGAGGCCTCCACCCTTGGCTTGCAGATAGCTGTGTGCTTGCTATGTCGTGGCCTTTGCTCTGTGCTCGTGCATCCGTGGTGTCTCTCTCTGTATGTCTTAACCTCATCTTATAAGCGCACCAGTCAGATCTGATTAAGGCTCACCCAACAGCCTCATTTTAACTTAATTATTGCGTTAAAGATCTTATCTCGAAATACAGTCCCATTCTAAGTTTAGGGTTTCAACACTGAATTTTAGAGGGGACACATTTCAGCCCATAACGATGTATATACATAAAAAGAAACTGATAAAAATGAATGGCAAATGTAAGATATTAACAACTGGAAATGGCTGGACGCGGTGGCTCACGCTTGTAATCCTAGCACTCTGGGAGGCTGAGACGGGAGGATCATTTGAGCTCAGGAACTGGATACCAGCCTGATCGAGAGCGAGACCCCCATCTCTACTAAAAATAGAAAGAAATTAGCTGGACAACTAAAAATATATAGAAAAAATTAGCCAGGTGTGGTGGCGCATGCCTGTGGTCCAAGCTACTTGGAAGGCTGAGGCAGAAGGATCGCTTGAGCCCAGGAGTTTGAGGTTGCTGTGAGCTAGGCTGATGCCACAGCACTCTAGCCCAGGCAACAGAGCAAGACTTTGTCTCAAAAAAACAAAACAAACAAAAAAACTGGGAATGTGGGTGGAGAGTATACAAGAATTTTTTGAACTTGTCCTGCAACCTTTCTATATGGCTGAAATGATTAAAAAAAAAAGATCAGTAATATTTCTGTCCTCATGGGGCGTGGGGTAAAGTAGACATATGGTGAACAAGAGAAGAGACTAAGGAAAAGAATGTGGTGCTGAGAACCCTCAAGGCAGCAGATGTGAAAAGTTGTATAGGTCAGGGTGTGGCCTACAATTTGTAGGACTGGGTGTGAATAATTTGCAGAACCTGTCCCCAGCAAGCTGTGATGACGAAGCACCTTACAATTACTTGGACCTTGGAACAGTGACCAGGAAGAAAGAAAGGAAACTGACATGTCTGCTTTCAAGAAACCTAACCCTTCATCCACCCTGCAAAATTTTGGAACTTCTCTTTTACCAAATGGGAACTCTCAAGAGTGAAACCCTGTGTGAATATTATCATATAGTTTTAATATGCTCAATGAAAGGATCTGTTTCTATGATCTCACAGTATTCTGCTGTATTAAAATATCATTTGTTTAACAAAAATATTTTATGCCCCAATTTTTAGTCCAAATTCTTTGGGGTGGAGGTGCTCAGTCCCTTCTATATCCCAGCCCCAACTAGTTTTTCTGCCTGACCTTCCCTGACTCTGACCTCCACTGAACACATCCTGCACTTCTACGTGGCGTTTGCTTGCACTCCTCTCTCTCTGCTCCCTGAACCCCCGGGGTGCACCACTTAAAAGCCTGGCCCCTAGGCCTCTACTCTAAGTGGGCCCAAATGTTTCATAGATACAAAGGGAGGCTTCGGGACCACATGCAGGCAGAATAACATTTTTATTCCAACACCACATGGGTAGGCAGAATGCATCACCCTCTTCTCTGGGCTAGTATAGCATGTAGGAATACTCCTATTTCAGACCTCAGAACAACATCTTGATGTTGTTTGTGCACCTGTTTCCACCAATACGATGTGGGCTTATTTAACCAAGACCATTTATATCTCATGACTCATTTCATTCATCTCCACCATGCAAGCTCAAAGCACATAAATGACCAAACATCTATCAATAATCATTCTAATAATAGCTGATCTTTACTGAACACTTACAATGTGGCAGGCACTATTTTAAGCATGTGGTATAATATAATATGAAATGTATTTGGTCTTTGTCCCTGGCTCCTGTCACAGAGCACCTAAAACTGAGTGACGGGAGTGTCTTTAGTTATTTATAGTGGCCCCTTTCAGATCACCTGAGTTGATGCTAATGAAGTGACTTAGAATGGACCCTCCAGACAGCCTCAGGATGGGGCCAGTCACCAGAAAGACCTAGTGATTAGAGGATTAGAGAATTGTCCTGTCGACCCAAAAGGAAGAGGCTGAGGCACAAAATATAATTTATAGAGTTTACTGAGCCAAAGTGAAGACAGCTTCCCAGAAGATTCGAACCCAAGTAACCTTGGATATGAGCTCCCTTCAGCCTTTGTTACAAGCAGGCTTTGAAAGGCAAAAAAGGGAGACTGGGAATGGGCTGATACAAAGTTGTTTGTCAGGAATTCTCTGGCTTACAGAAATAACATGGCTTAGTGGTTGGCTATACGTTGTTAAGCTATAGAGTGTGGGTTACAGGGTCCAATGTGGCATTATTAGGTTAACTTATAGCTATCTGGGGCAACAGCAAACAGTTTTGAGAGATGAATACATAGCTCAAAGGGGGAAGTAGGACCTCATGCATGTCTCATTTTAATGTCTCTCTGCTACTGATAATTTAAAAGGCCTCAGGTAAAAGTTATTTTTTTTCACCAGGAATTTTCGGCCCTACCCACTGACCTCCAAGAAGGTGGTATTTGGGACTGGAGATCAAGCTCTACAAAAACATATCTTTTCTTTAGATACAGGGTCTCGCTCTGTGACCCAGGCTGGGCTGCAGTGGCAACAATCTTAGCTCAGTGCAGCCTCCAACTCACAGGCTCAAGTGATCCACTTCCCAAGAACCTGGGACTACAGGCACATGCCACCACACCTGGCTAATTTTTTAATAACTTTTTGTAGAGACAAGTTCTCCCTATGTTGCCCAGGCTGATCTTGAATTCAGCCTCAAGGTATCCTCCCTCCTTGGCCTACCAAAATGCTGGGATTATGTGTGTAAGCTACCATGCCCAGTCAATAAAAACTCTTGAACAGGATGTGATGAGCTTCTGGGATGCTGAACATGCAGAGGCCCAGAGAGGGCAAGGAAACTCTGTGCCCGCCCACCTCACCCTATGCATCTCTTCAACTGGCTGTTCAACCGTATCATTTGTAATACCCTTTATAATAAGCCAGTAAATGTGTTTCCCTGAGTTCTGTGAACAATGCCAGCAAATTAATTGAACCCAAAGAGGGGATAACAGAAGCCCCCATTTATAGCTGGTCAGTCAGAAGTATAGGTGACAACCTTGCAACTGACATCTGAAGTGGGAAGCAATCTTATGGGATTGAGCCCATAACCTGTGGGATCTTCTACCTCCAGGTCAGAATTGAATTGAATTATAGGACACCCAGAAACCCTCACACATCTGATCACAGAAGGGGTCTGTGTTGAGTGTGTGAGTAGAGAAAAAAAGTTTTTTTTTCTTTTATAAGTACTTTATATACATTATGCTATTTAATTATTACAACAACCACATGAAGTGAGTGTTATTATGATCTCCATATTACAGACAGGAAAAATGAGGCTTAGGAGGTTTGAAGAATAGGTCCAAGGTCATAGAGCTAGTAAGAGGAGGGGCAGGGATTGAACCCAGTCTGGCTGCAGTCTGGCAGGCCCTCCATATCCATGGTTCAACCAACCAGAGATCAAAATATTCAGGGGAAAAAAAAAAATTAAAAAAACAATAAATAACACAAAATTTAAAATACAGTATAACAACTATTTACATAGCCTTTGCATTGTATTAGGTATTATAAATAATCTAGAGATGACTTAAAGTATATAGGGGGGCTGAGTGTGGTGGCTTACACCTATAATCCCAACACTTTGCGAGGCCCAGGAGGAAGGATCACTTGAGGCCCAAAGTTCAAGACCAGCCTAGGCAACATAGGGAGAGATGCCATCTCTACAAAAAAATTTAAAAATTAGCAGGGCAAGTTCCAGAAGAGCTTTGGAGGAGAAAAAAATAAAAATAAATTAGCTGGGCAAGGTGGCATGCACCTGTAATCTCAGCTACTTGGGAGACTGAGGCGGGAGGATCACTTGAGCCCCAGAATTTGAGGTTAAAATGAGCTATGATCAGAGCCACTGCACTCCAGCTGGGCTGACAGAGCAAGACACTGTCTCAAAAAAATATATATATGGGAGGATGTGCATAGGTTATATCCAAATACTATACCATTTTATATCAGGAATTTAGCTACCAGTCAAGTACTTATTCTATGCCAGGCTCTGGGCTCTGCACCATCTTCTTTAATCCCAACGGTACTGGGAGGTAGGAATTATGTTCACCAGCTGAGATGAATGGAGACTCAGATTTCCCCACTTGCCTAACGTCACTCACCCAGCAAGATGAAGCAGACCGACCCCCAGATGGGCCTAAGTTGAAAACCTGGCCTCTAGCCTTTCACTTCCAGTGGGCCTGAATGTTTCATAGACGCACAGGAGCAACTGGGACCATACCCAGGTGAAATAACTTAACTTTAAAAATGGGTAAGAGACAATAGTTAGGCAAAGGAGGCTATGGTGGTTGAACCCAGAGAGTTGACCACTAAGCTGCGACAATGTTCCATGTTTAGAACTCCAACCCATTATGCCACTGGTCAAAATTCCATTGTTGACTCATCTGAAGAAGTCATGGACCCTGTGTCATCTCACAGTACTTTCTAAGTAAGAATTGTGCTGGGCACTGAAGTTTTTACCTCTTGTAACCTAGAGACTATAATCAGTCTACATGCAACAGTATAGGCATTATAGTTATGAAAATATTGAAATATTTCTGTGCCAAGTAGCAAAGTCTGCTCTCCCAGATCCCATGACTGCCTACCACACCCTACGACCTTTCCTTAGGAAAACTAGTACTGACACCTGGACCATTAGGGGGCTCAATGACCCCACTTCCACAAGAAGCCAGCTTGGGCTATGCCCTACTGTTCCATATTCCCTGAATGTATTCATCTCAGAACATATTAATTCTTGGCCAAGACACCTCCTATTTCAATGCCACTGAAATAAACAACAGTAACAGAGAGCACCCAGTCTCTGAAATAGCCAGCCAGAGAGGTCTATGATTTTTTTCTTACTATAAAAGCAATTTATGTTTTTTGTTTAAAATATACACACACATACATGCATTGGAAACTACGAAAAAAAAAAAAAGGACTAAGTAGAGGCAAAACAACATCCACTGCATCACCATTCAGAGACACCAGGATTAGATAAATGGTATCGTGCTTGGAAATAAAGATATGAAGAACTCAAATGACATGCAAACTCATCCTACAGGTTTCTAGCCCAGTGGGATGGAAGACAATTCATATTAGCAGTCTGTGGAATAAGTGACAAATGTGTGCCCAGGGAGGTCTGGGAGCACAGTGGAGGGTCCTCTGATTCAGCAAAGTCCACTGGAATCACCTGTATGGCCACAGTGAACATGTAGGCTCAGGGAAAGAGGCTGATGAATATAGTTAACCTTTTTGCTAGGGCATTAACACAAACAGGAAAAAGAAGACCTTGAGGTTCAGCTTATAAAAAGCTAGAAACTTCACACAGAGATTGCAGCCAAAGCCTTAGTCATTGACAAGGCCCCTCTGGGTATCATGAACCAACTTGGGACGAAAGACAGCTGGTTAAGGAGAACCACCCTGAGAATTAGGACTTAGGTGCTTCTTCAACTCTTCTTTTTTTTTTTTTTTTTTTTTTTAGACAGAGTCACACACTGTTGCCCTGGCTAGAGTGAGGGCCATGGCGTTAGCCTAGCTCACAGCAACCTCAAACTCCTGGACTCAAGCGATCCTCCTGCCTCAGGCTCCTGAATAGCTGGAACTACAGGCATGCGCCACCATGCCTGCTAATTTTTTCTATATATATTTTTAGTTGTCCGATTAATTTCTTTCTATTTTTTTTTTTTTAAGTAGAGATGGGGTGGGGGGGCGGCGGAGGTCTCGCTCTTGCTCAGGCTGGTCTCAAACTCCTGAGCTCAAACGATCCGCCCGCCCTGGCCTCCCAGAGTGCTAGGATTACAGGCGTAAGCCACCGTGCCTGGCCCTCTTCAACTCTTCTTTCTGCCTTTTGAACCACAGGCGATCTCTATTTAAGGGGCTCTTCTGGATCTGGAGGGAGTCAGTGTGGCACCCTGAGTGCATACAACTAGATTTTCTTCTAATTTCAAGGGAAAATAAGGGAATCTCACTTATTTAACAGGATAAAAGGCCAGGTGCAGTGGCTCAGGCCTATAATCCCATTCTCTGGGAGGCTGAGGTGGGAGGATCACTTGAGCTCAGGAATTCGATACCAGCCCTAACAAGAGTGAGACCCTGTCTCTATAAAAAATAGAAAAGTTAGCCAGGTGTAGTGGCACATCCCTGTAGTCCCAGCTACTCTGGAGGATGAGGTTGGAGGATTGCTTGAGGAATTTGAGGTTACAGTGAGCTATAATGATGCCACTGCACTCTAGCTGAGGTGAAAAAGTGAGACTGTGTGTCAAAAAAAAAAAAAAAAGAGATAGATCAGTCTCTACTTGCCCTGAGTGATTTACGCAGAAACAGCATGTTTTGCCAATAACCACACAAGCTCCTCCCTGTTGGGCTGCCAGGGCATCCATGATGCAGAGATTTTGAAACACAGTAGCAGCTAGGCTGTTGACTTCTGACTGGAGTGCTCCCAATGCTTGCATAGTAGAACTCTTGCTCCACTACCATGGAGAGATTTAAGACTGTCTTTTCAATCTCATGAGCTCCAAATGCTGGGAAAAGAGTCTTGAGCACCAAAAAGAACTTAGAATTGTGATATACAAATGGATCTTGATAATATCATTATCTAGTACATTTGTATGGTATCAGGTACCATTTTATGAACCAAAGAGCCAAGTTTGTAGATTGGCTGGCATTTAAAGTGAAGTACTTGATAACAAAGGGTGTCAGATAACCACGTCCACAGCATCCTGACCATCTAGGTGGGAACCACTTGTATACTTTATTGCCACACGAGATAAAAAGACCAGTGTAATTTGCAGATATGGTCAGGTTGGAACCTATGACCTCCCAGTCTGAAGTTTCCTACCTCTTCTTCCTCATTGGTACTTCCAGATCTCAAGTTTCTGTGTGTCCCTGCCAGTCTATGGGAACAGAACAGGTTGTAAAATATTTGATATAAATAGCCTTTGGTCAGGTTCTGGCAATTACAGGGCTTGGTTTTTTGTTTTTTTTTTTTTAAAGAGAATCTCACTCTGTTGCCCGGGCTAGAGTGCCATGTCGTCAGCCTAGCTCACAGCAATCTCAAACTCCTGGGCTCAAGCAATCCTACTGCCTCAGCCTCCCGAGTAGCTGGGACTACAGGCATGCGCCGCCATGCCTGGCTAATTTTTTTATATATATATATTTTTTAGTTGTCTAGCTAATTTCTTTCTATTTTTTTAGTAGAGACGGGGTCTCGCTCTTGCTGAGGCTGGTCTTGAAGTCCTGAGCTCAAATGATCCGCCTGCCTCAGCCTCCCGGAGTGCTAGGATTACAGGCGTGAGCCACCGCGCCCGGCTACAGGGCTTGGTTTTATCACCTAACCAAGTCAATCCAGACTTTCAGTGTGTCCATATGTAATCTTTAGTGTCTGGCAACTCAGCAAGAGGAGCCAATGAGCTACCCAAGGTAGCACAGGCCTGGCTTGACATCATGAGGGTTAGTGTCAGCATTATCTAAGAAGTGCAAGAATGTCATCTGTGGAGTCAAACCATAGGGTTTGATTGCAATATTGCCCTAGTATGTCACCCGGAAAAGATCCAGCATCATCCCTGTTTTCAATGCGGAGGTAAAAATTTGCAGTCTTCAAAGGGGGAGGCTTAAAAGAAGTGTTTAAAAATGACCATTTGGTGGGGAGGCAAAAAGGAGTATTTAGATGAAAAATGGTGTTTCTTGATCCATGATCTTGGGAAAAAGCTGTCTACATCGTGATGATGTCTACTTCAGGGGCCTAGGAACTGGCCCTGGAAATCTTTACTTTCAGATCGTCTGTAAGGGTCGTCCTCCAATTGTCTAGGTGTAGTTTGGCATGTCTCGCGTGAATACAGGAGGATTTGTCTTTTATTTTTATGTCAGTGTAGGTGGTTAACAGTACTTCATAAGAGCCTTACCAGCAAGGTGACAGCGCATGTCTTCTTCTAAAAACTTTGATGTACACACGATCTCTTGGTCAAAAAAAGGGTGGCAAGGCTTGTCAGATGGCAGAGGCCATGCTCCTTTCACATCTTGATATGCTCCAAGCATACTAGTTAATGCCTGTACGTAGCTAGTCATGGTATCAAATTGTTCACTTAAATCCCCACAGTGCTCAGTGAGCCCAGGAATAGAAAGTTTAGAGGTACAGTAGGCATGGGGTGACAGACACTATTTCAAAAGGGGTTAATCCACGTCTGCTAATTGGAGCATTCTGGATATTTATAAGGGGCAAAGGTAATGTTTCTGGGCATTTAAGTCCAGTGTCTTGACAGACTTTTTCTCAAAGTCCTTTTTTATTTCTAGATTTTTACATTTCACTTGCCCTGAGGATTGGGAATAATATGGGGTATGAAATTTTAATGAGTACCCCAGAGCCTTTGCAAGCAAGGGGTTTATTTCTGCTGTAAAATGGGTTCCTTGCTCTGACTCAATTCATAAAGGAATACCAGAACCAGGAATAATCTTAGTTACTAATTTCTTTGCCTAGTAGGGTAGCATTTAGTCTATCCGCTAATCATGTAAACAATAACCAAACAGTGAGAAAAGCCTAAAGCTACAGGTAAATATATAAAATCAATTTGGAGTGCCACAAGGGGCAATGTGGGTCTTTGGGGGCTTCCTGGAGAGTGTTGGTTTCCTCCAGAGATTTGGTGAGATTTATAAATAGCGCACTGGGAAATACTTTGGTCAGAGATATTGTACATCCCAGGGCAGTACCAACTATATATGTTTCTTTTTCTTAATTATCCCCCATTTGCACATATGTCCCATCTGATGGGAGATAAGTGCAAGCCAAAAAGTTAAAAGAAAGGAGCCACAAGGAGTCTGTTTGGCGTAATATACAATATATCTGATAATTATTTAACACCATTTTGTATCCACCCAGCCTCTTCAGATTGTGGGACATTAGCCTGATGATCAATAATATCAGACAGACATATGGACAGGGTAATGAATTCAGTGAAAAAGTCAGTGAATGAGTCTGAGAGCACCCTGTTTTATTGTTTTAAGCAATTATTAGTTAGGCAATAATTTTGCCATTTCTGTAAGCCTTTCCTGCTTCCAGGACCTAATACTTACACATGTATATGTAGGCTTTGCCAGAAATTACAGTACTCAGTTCTTTAGAAATTAAGG
>CAUYSK010124989.1:0-44317 GCA_963575035.1 Avahi laniger | reverse complement strand
CTCCTGTCCCAGCCTCCCAGCCTCCACAGAGCTGGGACTACAGGCACGTGCCACAACACCCATCCAATTTTTTTTGTTTTTTTGTAGAGACAGAGTCTTGCTATGTTGCTCAGGCTGGTTTTAAACTCTTCACCTCAACCAGTCCCCCCACCTCAGCCTCCCAAAGTGCTGGGATTACAGGCATGAGCAACCATGCCTAGCCCAAGCTAAATATTGTTGATGTAGGAAAAAAAATACATTTTCTATTTTCAGATCTGCAAGAGCTCAAAAAGTAAATCACGCACATACTGTTCCTGATCAAAAGAAAAAAAATAGAATTATACTACTGAGTACGAAGTTAATCAAAATGCTAAACTCAAAAATGGGTTGGTGTGCCATTAAAAAATTTATAATAAGCAAAAAGTAAAGTCTAGATTTGATGTCTAATTTTTATCAATGTACCTATATAAAAGCTAATTTTTAATACTTTTAAAACAAGACATATAATATTTTTAAATCTATAAAAATGTATAAAATCTTATTATGCCAACAAAAACTAGGGAAAAGGTTACATACAAGACAACCACTAAAAATTCTGTTTCATTCTTGACAAAGTAAAATGAAGAATTAGAAGAATTAAAAAGGAATTGAACAATTGCCCAGCCAAGATCTGTGAGAAAACAGAAAGTCAGGGAGTGAATCCAGAATTGGAGCCATTGGAGGACCTTTCCTAAACCAGAAGAGTCAGCTAAGAAAATGACAAAAGTTGTGCCTATTGGGAATCTGTATTGGGACCCTGAAGGGCTGCACTCTAGAAGCAAGTGTAAATGGCAAATAAACAAGCCTCATAAAGACCATTCCCTAGTTTTGACTCATTTGAATCATCCAGAAAAATCTCCATTCCTGTAAGTGGTTTAAGATGGTCCTAAATTTCCCCAGTATCTGATAAAAGCAGATGAAAATCCAACCATTCTAGTCCTCATTTTAGTTCTACAAACATTTCTTTCAAGTACAATGCCAAGAACACAATCGAAAATAAACAGACACATGAGGAAAGAAGACAACATTGAGAACTGGTTGAAATACCAGACAACACAGCCCAGAAGCCAATTAGTTGCCCCAAGTCATCAGCATTAATTTGTTCATATTTCTCCCTGAAAATTGCTAACTGGGTGAACTGAGCAATGGCTGGGCTGGGCTGCTGAGGTAGAAGAAAATATTTGAGCTGTATCATTTTCTTGATAAGCATATTTAGATTAGAGGGGATGCTAAAGAACAAACTGCTCTGAATTCTTTTGGCAATTTAGATTGATAGTCCTATATAGTAAGATATTTTTAATTTTATAAATTCTGGATGGTGTTCTATTTCTTTTAGGTTAACCAGCATCCCATTTGTTGGAGGTGTTTAAAGGATAAATAAACTAAAACATTTCACTACCATTTATTTATCAAGTCTTTCCATGTATTTACATTTTGCTTTCATAAATGAATATTAAGGTATCGATGATACCTTGCTTTAATAAAAAAAAAAAAAGAAAAGAAAAATCAGATAGTACAGACCTACAGGTGCTCTAGATGTTGAAATGCCAGACACAGACTTTAAAATAACAGCAATTATGTGCAAGTAACTAAAAGACGATATTGAAATTTCAACATAGAAATGAAAACTAAAAAACTACAAAGCATATTTCTAGAACTAAAAAATGCAATACTCAAAATTAAGGCCTTTGAGAAAGAGTTTTAAGGCAAACCAGACACAGATGATAAGAATTAATAAATTAGAAGGTGAATTGGAATATAACAAGAATGAAACAGAAAGAAAACTGATTAAGAGACAAAGAGGTCACAGTGATGGAGTTTAACATCCATTTAAATGGAACACCAGAATAAAGGGGAAGAGCAAGGAGAAAGAATGGCTGAGCATTTCCCTAAACTGATGAGAAATATCAGCTCCACAAATTCAAGTAGCCCCAAAAACACCACAGCAGCCAGAAGACAATGGAATTACATTTTGAACCCACTAAAAGAAATAATTGCAACCTGTTCATTCCTTACTCAAAGAAAAAATATCCTTAAAATGAATGGAAATAAAGATACCTTTAGATAAACAAAAATGAAGGAAATTTCACTAAAGGTAATAATTAAGAATATTCTTTAGAAAATAATTTCAGATGGAAGTTTGGAGATAGAGTGAGGAATAAAGAGTCACACAAACGGGAAATAGGGGAAAGTCAAAAGAATAATAATAATGTCCTGTGGGGTTTATAATATACAGAAATAAAATACTCAAAAATAAGAGCACTTAAGACAAAAGAGAATAAATTAAATTAAAGATTTCTAAGGTCTCTGCATTGCCTAGGAAGAGTGTAAAATACCAATTAAAATTGGAATTTAAGTCAAGTAGGTATATTGTCATTTTAGAGTAACCACTAAAAGAAAAGAGAGAACGGAATAATATAATTTTCTTAGTTAATAAAAAGTAAGGCACAAAAGAAGATAAAGAGGAACACAGAATAGGTGAGACAAAGAGAAAGCACACAAGTGCAACAATAGTTTCAAACCCAAATATAGGCATAATTACACTAAATATAAATGGTCTAAATATTCCAATTAAAACATAAAGGTTATCAGATAGAATTTTTTAACTTAACTATATGCCACTTATGAAGATACAACTATGAATATACATCATATATATGCATATGAATATAGAAAAGGTGAAAGTAAAATGATGGAAAAAGAAATGCCCTGAAAACATTATTGAAAGAATATGATGTGGCTTTACTAATATCAGGTAAGATATTCCTTAAGTCAAAAAGCATTACTAGAGTCAAGGAGAATTTTTTAATAATGGTGAAAGGATCAATTTCTTAGAAATATATAAAAGTTATAAATCTGTATGTACCTTATATCATAAACTCAAATATGTAATGTAAAAATCAATAAAACTACATAAAAATATAAAATGTAAAAATTGACAAAATTACAAGGAGAAATAGACATATCCACCATCAGAAAAGGGATTTTCAGAGATTTTCACACACTCCTCTGAACAACTGATAGAATAAGCAGACCAAAAGCTCAGCAAGGCTAAATATTTAAATATACAATTAATTTAAAATTAATAATCATTGACCTAGAGGTCATACATACAATGCTGTACCCAAGAACTGCATGCACAAAGCACTTACAAAGAGTAGCCATATGCTAGTGATAAGGCTATTCTCAAAAATTTTTAAATGTCAATATCAGAGTACATTCTTTAACAATATAATTAATCTAAAGCTCAATCTAAAGGAAAAAAATAAAGATAAAAGAAAATGTTAATGTTTGGAAATAAAGAAATATAATTCTAGACCAAAATGGAAATCAGAAAATGTTTTGAACTTCATAATAATGAAAAGATTAAAACCTGTGAGATATAGTTAAAGCAGTCATTAAATTATAATGTAGAGTTTTAGCTGATATATTTAGGGGTAATGGCAGGCTGAAATTTAATAAACTAAACAACCATGTCAAGAATTTTTTACAAAAAGAGGAACAAATAGAAAAGGTAGAAGGAATAAAATAATAAACATAAGAGCAGAAATAAATGAACTAGAAAACAAACGTACAACAGAGAAACCCACAAAGCCAAAAGCTAGCCAAAACACTAAAAGAAAAAAAATTAAACCTCTGACATGAATGATCAGGAAAAATGAGAAAGGATAAATAAAAGTAGTCTCAGGAATAAAAAAGATGAAATCCCTACTACACTAGAGCCTAAAAAGGTAAGAGAATATTAAGAACAAACTTCATGTACATGGAGGCTTCAGGATTCTGGCAGTGTTCTGTAAGATGAAAACCTAATGATATTGAGATAGGTATTCACTTTATTAAAGTGTATATTTATAATTTTGGCAATAAATAAATACATAATATAGAGGCATAGATAAAACATACAAGGAAAATAGAAATAGAAAGATTATCAGAAATGACCAAAACAAGGCAGAATTTATTCAAAAGATACTTATAGACAATGGAATACTATATAGCCTTTAAAAAGAAAGAAATTCTGTCATTTGCAATAACATGGATGGAACCGGAGGTCATCATGTTAACTGAAATAAGCCAGGCAAATAAGAAAGACAAATACAATGATCTCACTTATATGTGGAATCTAAAATAGTCAATCCCATAGAAACAGAAAGAAGAAAGGCAGTTAACAGAGGATGGGAGAGGGAGAAGAGAAGAAGAGAGAAAGAGAAGATGCTGATCAATGGGTATGAAGTTTCAGTTAGACTGGAGGACTATGTTTTAGTGATTTATTGCACTGCATGGTGACTATAAGGTATATTTCAAAAGTGCTAAAACAGATTTTTAATGTTCTCACCACCAAAAATAAATGGTAAACTGGTCAGGTGATAGATATGTTAATTAGTTTGATGGAATCTTTCCATAATATATACTTAGATCAAAATATCACATTGTACCCCATAAATATGTATAATTATTATTTGTCAATTTAAAAAAGTAAGTATGGCAAGAGGAGAATATTCCAGGAAAAAACTGAAGAATATTTTTGGACACTTCATAAGATTAAACATGGTACATTCAAGGCCAGTAAGACGGTCAGAATAAGCAAAGCATAAAATAAGGTAAGAGTAGTAAGATATATACAGAGCCCAGGATAGAAAGTACCAAAAGCATAGCAACTGGCTGAAGTTAACCAACTATTAAAAAAAAAAAAATCATCACCAAGTAGGACTTACTCTAAGATATGTGAGGTCAGCATTAAGAAATTTGTGACTAGATTATATCAAGTGATCAAATGAGAAAGATTTATTTCCATGGAAAGAAATATTATTTTAAATTAGGGAATTATAATATGTTAAAGGAATCAGAAAATTCCCCATGCATAGTCCCTTTCTGAAAGAGCTACATGAGGAAATACTTCAGTATCACGAAACCCAAGTCCAAGAAAAAGAAAATGTTGGAATATGTAAAAGAGTAGTAAATAAAAACATAAGTAAATTTATATCTAAATCTAAATAATTATTAAAGATGCAATGCCTAAGGAAGTAGATATGATACAAAACCACAACAGCAACAAAAATCTGTAAATAAAATTCAAATAATTAAATTAAAAGATAAGGGACAGTAGAAACGAAATAAAAGTGTCTAAGGAGCTTGCCTTGTTCAAGAAGGAGGTTATAACAATCATTTAACTATAGACGGTGGCAGAAAAAATATGTTTTTAAAGAATTTAAGAACAACCATTACAAAAATAAGAAGTCTATGTATAACTACCAGAACACAAAAAGAGAAAAGAAATGGCACAAATAATCAATCCCAAGGAGAGTCAAAAAAAGAATAATAGAAAACATGAGCAATAGAAAATATAAACTATGATGTCGTAAGTAATTTCAAACATATCAGTATTCATAACACTGACATGGAAACTTATCCAATACATCCACAAGAAGAACCTAAGACTTCAAACTAACTCTCATCTTATGACAAAATCAATAAATATCTAAGGAATTTACTTGATATAATACTTAATAAGGTTTACTTGAGAGGCACATATCTAATTAACAACATATATTTATGTAAAACATATCAAATTTCGTGCTCTCCAGAGACTATGCGTTTTTCTCAAATATCAATAAAATACTGATCACAAAATAAGTCACAAAAGATTCAATAACACTGCAAGAAGGAGTTAACTACATAAGTCATAATCTCTGGTCATAATGGATAAAAATGAAAATAAAAACAAATTAAGCCTAAAAAGAATAAATATTCTAGAAATAACTTGGTGAATTTGATACACTAGGATTCAGAAATTCCACATCTAAGTATTTATTCTGGATAATCTTTGGCATGGACATGCCAGAAGGGAGCTACAAAAAATATCCACAGCAGCCCTGTCTGCAATATCAAAGTATAGAAAAAAAAGCAATAAACTGAAATAATTCCAAATGTCCATTGACAATGGAATGGATAAATAAATTCCATATATCCCCATATATTTTATTTGTATGTTATACATTGTAATTTCTGTATTTGTTTATTACATATTTTCAATATTTTTATGTATTTACATATTTGAATATACATGCATATATTCTTAAAAAGAAATATACTTCAGTGATAATGAACTATATTAACATGGATAAATCTCAAAAGCATAATATTGAGCAAAAAGCAAGATGCAGAAGAATTCATACAATTTGATTCCAATTCCATGAAGTTCAAAACCAGGAAAAATCAAGCAACATGTATTTTAGGGATGCAAAAATACATTGTAAAACTATGTTTTAAAGTCAAGGAAATAAGTAAGGAGAAATTCAGAAAACTATAATAGTTCCCTGTTAGAGAGAAGGAGGGGTACACACTGAGAAAGGAGGACACAGAGGGGGGTTCTATTTTTTAAATTATGTAGTTAGTACATTCATGATAATATTGTTATTAAATTTTATATATATATACACTATGTATATTTTTGTTGTCATAATTTCTATAATTAAAATTATAAAAAAGTAAATAGATGAAGGAATAAATAAGTCAGAAATTAATTAAAATACAGCAGGAAAAGACTTAAACAGGAAAATAAAGCTAAGAATTGATTTTATGGAAAAAATCAATATAAGAGACAAACTTCTGGCAAACCAAAAAATATGTAAAAGAGGGAAAGCACAAATCTACAACCTTAGGAAAGAGAAGATGAGTATAACCAAAGATATAAAAAAAAGATACTTTGGAAAATGTAAGAGAAAAGTATTCACACCTCTTCAAATAAATGTTAAAATAAGGATAATATGAATGCTGTTCTTACTAACATAAATTGCCAAATATTATGAAAGAAAACAAAATATGAAAAAAATCAACAGCCATTGAAAATGTTGTCAAAATTGTCTCAAAAAAAAAAAAAAACTCCAGACACAGAAAATACTGTAACCAACTTTTTTCTTTCAAAAAACATTCAAGAGAAAGCTTAACATGTTATATAACCTATTCCTGAAAACAGGAATAAAATAAAACAGGAAAAAACAGGAAAAAAATAAAAGATTAGTAACTAATTTCATGAAATCAGCATTATACCTTGACATTAAAACTTTGACTAAGCACACACAAAGAAAGTCAAAGATTAATCATATGTATGAATATCCATACTAAAATTCTAAATACTCAAAATGGCTGCTTAACTTAGCATAATATTTTTAAAAATTGTCATCAAGTATGTATATTTTAAAATATGGAAAGTCATTCTTAGCAAATCTGATACTAAAATATACTAAGTGATAAGGGAGAAAATTATATGATCACCTCAGTAGGTATCAAAAATGCATTTAATAAAATGTAATATCCATTTCTTGTAAAAGTAAAAAAAATAGTAAGCTAGATACAGAAACTTTAATTAACAGGAAAAATATATCTATTTTATATCACAGCGCCTGCCTTAGTCAATGGTGAAACAAAAAGCAGTTTTATTCCAACACAAACAAGAAAAAAAACATGAATATGAGCTATCACACTACAATTTTCATTTTCTGAAAATTCTAGCTAATAAGAGTAGAAAAATATATAATGGTATAACAAATAGAAAAGACAGGTAAGATGATATAATTTAAGGATTATGTGACTACCTAAAATTCCAAAAATAAATGAACGATAAAACTCTATTCACAAAAGCAACAAAAATTTAAACTACTTAGTTATTAATAATCAACTTAGGATCTGCATGAAGAAAACTCAAAAACTATACTAACACACATAAAAGGAAGTCTTAATAAATAGGAAGAAATTTTATGTTCTTGTATGAGAAGACTTATTATCACAGAGACATTAACTTTACCAAAGTGATGTATAAATTTTGTACAATTAAAAGAAGTATCTCATGTGAATATTTTATCAAGAGAAATAACTAAAAACATTTTGAAAAAAATTATGAAAGGGGGATTGAATTACCAACCAATAAAATGTATTCTAAAAGCACAATAATTAAAATTGTGAAAGAGCTTAGAATGCCCAGAAACAAACTTATATTAATATATATTATGATTTCATCAGTGATAAATCTGACATTTCAAATCAGTGAATTATTCAATAAACAGATTGAAATAAAAGATTAACAATGGCAGAAACCACATATCTACTTCATATAATACAGCAAAACAAATTCCAGCTATATTAAATGTGCACTTAAATGTGCAAAAATTATACCATAAAAGAAACACACTAAAAATTGATGGTTATATACTTTGACATAAGTATGGCTTTCCCCACCCTCCAAGGAAGGAAAGCGAGACTAAAAAAAGGAAGAAAAGAGGAAGGGAGGAAGAAAGAGACACAAGAAGAAACCATAAAAATATATACTTAATCTTTCATAAAAGTTTAAATTGCTCTCCTTTTAAAAAGTCCACAATAGGCAAAATTGACAACTAACTACCCAGTAAGAAAAATGAGTATTTCTGCTAATGTATGTGATAGACAAGAATTAAACACAAATAGTTGTTAAAATCCTTGTGTATCAATAAGAAATGAAAAACACCTCTTGAATTACAGTTTTTTAAACAATAAGACCAGTAGTGTTGAGAGCCTCATGAAATAAACATGTCTGTTATTGCTGGCAATATCCTTTCTGGATGGCAAGCACATCATTTCTGGAGAGTAATTCAGCAGTATTATCAAAAGTCTTTACCAAGGGCATACTCATTGACCTTCCACATCCAGAAATTTATCATAAGGAAATACCAGCAATATATACAAAGATTTATAGGAAAAGCTTAGTTATACCCTTATTTAAAATACTGAAAATTTTAAAACAAACCAAGTACAGAATCTAATATACAACAAAGTGGTAAATTACATGGGTATAGCATATTAAAATTATGTTATAAACACTACTAAATAAAGAAATACTTGTAATATATCGCTGAAGAGTTATAAAGCATTTTGTACAGCATGGCCATAATTTTGTACATTTGTAGTTAATACATATGCATTTGGAGATTCCTAAGTATAAAAAAGGACTGGTAGTACATATCAATGTTAGTAATGGAAACTACTAAATTAAAAAATTACGAGTACAATATTTTTTCTTTTATGTTTTTTCTACATTTTTATTTTTCTGATAGTGAATATATATTTGTTTTAAAATCTATTTTTAAACATATTTATTAAGAAAACATATAATGAAAAGAAGGAAATGAGTCAAGGTAGTCAAGATGACACATGAACACCTATTACTGTATCTGATTTCAAACCTCCAGATTCAATCTTATTATAATCTAAGGACCTAAAAATAATCTTATAAAGAAACTTGTAGAATTGTGACTGGCATTTTTTTTAAATCACAAAAAATAAGAATTGCATGCAGAACAGAAACACCTGGTTTTCCCATTCTACAAACTTCCAACTAAAGGGATTTCTGTGAATTCTTGGTAAAAAATCCTAAAATGGTATTTTTAAAGTTTAGTTTTTAGGTCTATATACAATGTAGAGTGATTTACCAATAAAAACATTATTATAAACAAGTCTTCGACACCAATCTCATTTCCTCCCATAATAGGATTTTCAGGGTGGTACCTAAGGAAAATGATACAGATTCATAATACCTTGAAAGCCGCAAAGCATTTGACAAAATCTTCCATATCTTTTAAAATAAGACTATAAAATATCAATAACATAGAGGTAATATCAGTAAGAATAGCAAACTAAGGACCTCCAAAAATTCTCTCCTCCATAAAAGCAATGAGAAACCTCGCAAAGGTGTTAGACTCAATCCTAGAAGTTAGCCAAAGGCTTTCAGCAATCTGGAGAGTATTTATTTAAGAAAAATGACTGAATCTCAGCAAGAACGGTGAGGTTGGTGGCATTTAACTTATCATATTTCATGCTTGGTACTCTCTTGACCAATACGCTTTTCCATCTTATCTATGTTAAAGCTCAGAAATAGAAAGCCCACATAAACTGGAAACAGCATCCAATCAGATTTTCAAAATATTCAAATAGGCTAAAAAAGTGGCAGAGTGAAATTTAACAGATATCATTATAAAGTACACATTTGGGTTTGAAAACCAAAAGAAGACTGTGCTAGAACAGGCTCTAGATCCACTACTAGGAATTCCATGTGTGAAAAAAAAATCTGTAAAGTTTTAACTGATTTCAAGATTCATATAACCCAACCAAATAACAAAATGCTTCTTTAAATGTTAACACTGTTCAATCCATAGAAGAAGATATAGCAATTATAAACATATGTGTACCTAATAACAAAGCCCCCAAAATATATGAAGCAAAAACTGGCAGAATCAAAGGGAGAAACAGACAATTCTATAATAGTTGGAGACTTTACTATCCCACATTCAACAATGAATAAAACCAGACAGGACAATAAGGAAACAGATCAGTTAAAGAACACTATAAACCAGTTAGACCAAACAGAGATATACAGAACATCCCACCGAACGACAGCAGAATATACTTTCTCCTTAAGTGCACATGATATCTCTTCAGGATGGACCACATGTTAGGCCACAAAACAAGCTTTAATAAATTTTTTAAAATTTGAAAAAAAATTGTAATAATACAAAGTATCCTTTCTGACCACAAGGGAATAAAGCTAGAAATTAATAACAGGAGAAAAACTGTAAAATTCGCAAATACGTGAAAATTAAACAGCACTCCCTTATATAACCAATATGTCAAAGAAATAACAAGGGAAATTAGAAAATATCTTAAGACAAATGAAAACAGAAACAGAACACAGCAATACTGCCATACTTACGATATGCAGTGAAATCAGGGCTCAGCAGAAAATTTATAGATATAAACACCTACATTAAGAAGAATAAATCAATAATATAACTATATATACCTTAAGTAACTAGAAAAAGAACAAACTATACCCAAAGCTAGCAGAAGGATGGAAATAATAAAGGTTAAAGTAGAGAACAGAAAAATAGTAGAGAAAATCAAAGAAACAAAAGTTGGTTCTTTGAAAAGAACAACATAATTGACAAATCTTTATTTTAGCTAGACTGACTAAGGAAAAAGAGAAGATTCAATGAGAAATTTAAAAAGGAAATTACTACAGGCTTTACAAAAATAAAAAAAATTACAAGAAAATGCTATGAACCAACAAATAGGGTAACCTACATGAAATGGAAAAATTCTTAGAAACACACAAACTAGCAAAACTGACTCAAGAAGGAATAGAAAATCTGAACAGACCTATAACATATAAGGAGATTGAATCAGTAATCAAAAACCTCCCAGCACAGAAAAGGCCAGGACCAGATGGTTTCACCGGTGAATTCCACCAAACATTTAAAGAAGAATTAATGCCCATTCTTCTCAAACTCTTCCAAAAAATTGAAGAGGAGAGCACATTTTCAAACTCATTTTATGAAACCAGCACTAACCTGATACCAAAGCCAGATAAAGACACCACAAGAAAAGAAAACTATAGGCCAATACCTATGAGAATGTAGATGTAAAAACTATTAATAAAATATTAGCAAACTGAATCCATCAGCATACTAAAAAATATACACTATGACCAAGTGGGACTTATCCCACTTGAATGCAATGAATGTACAGTGGTTCAACACATGAAAATCAATAAATATAATATCCCACATTAATAGAATGAGGGAAAAAACATATGATCACCTCAATTGACACAGAAAAGGCATTTGATAAGATCCAATACCCTTTCATGATAAAAAATAATAATAACTCAGAAAACTAGGAATAAAGTGAAACTCTCTCAACGTGATAAAGGGCATTTATGAAAAACCCAGAGCTAACATCACATTCAATGGTAGAAGACTGTTAGCTTTTCTCCTAAGATCAGGAATAAGACAATAATTGCCACTTTTCTCACTTCTATTTAACACAGTACTTGAAAGTTCTAGCCTTAAATGTGACACCAAAAACAAAGGTAACAAAAGAAAAAAATAGATACAGTGGATTTCATTAAAATTACAATTCTTGTGCATTGAAGGGCACTGTCAAAAGAGTGGAAAGACAACCCATAGGATAGAAGAAAATACTTTCAACTCATGTATCTGATAAAGGTATAATATCCAGAATACGTATTTTTTAAGAACTCCAACTCAGCGACAAAAAGACAAACAACCCAATTCAAAAATGGGCAAAGGACATGAAAAGGCATTTCTCCAAAGAAGATATATGAATGACTAATAAGCACATGAAAAGATGTTCAACATCATTAGTCATTTAGGTAAATGCAATCAAAACCACAGTGAGATATTATTTCATAACTACTAGAATGGTTCTAATCAAAAAATGGAAAATAACAAATGTTGGCAAGAAAGTGGATAAACCAGAATCCACTTTGCTGGTGAGAATGTAAAATGTTGCAGATGCTATGGAAAACAGTCTAGCAGTTTCTCAAAAAGTTAAACACAAAATTACAATATAACTCAACAATTCCACTCCTAGGTATACACCCAAAAGAACTGAGAACAGAGACTCAACCTTCTAAGTCAATGTGCATAGCAGCAATATCCACAATAACCAAAAGGTAGAAACAACCCAAGTGTCCATAAGCAAATGGCTGGATAAACAAAAAGTGGTATAATACATAATACAATGGAATATTATCTAGCCATAAAAAGGAGTGAAGTTCTGATTATGCTACAACATAGTTGAACCCTGAAAACATTATGCTGAATAAAACAAAAATCCAAATAGAAAAGGACATATATTGTATGATTCCTTTATATGAAATATCCAAAATAGATAAATCCATAGAGACAGAAAGCAAATGAGTGATTGCCAGGGGCTAGGGAAACGGTAAGTGACTACTTAATGAATATGTAATTTCCACTTGGGAGGATAAAAAAAAAGTTCTAGAACTAGATATTGGTGATAGTTGCAAACATTGTGAGAATACTAAATGCCACTGAACTGTACACTTAAAAATGGAAAATGGAAAATGTTATGTTATACTGTACATATTTTACTACAACAGAAAAGTAGTATATGTAAGTAAAATTTTTACATCAAAAAGTGCTAACACACTTATTAGCATTAATACACATTAATACACTAATACATTAATACATTTATTCTATTTTTCTCTTTTCTACTTTATTAATGCTTTTGCTTCTATTTACATTTATTCCCTCTTTATCTTTTCCTTTCATTTTGTTGTTCTCTTTCTAACTTTTTAAGATGAATGCTGAATTTATTCTTTTTTGTTTTCAATATATATGTTTCAGCTCATGAATTTCCCTCTGAGTACCACTTCACCCGCTGCCCACAAGTTCTACAACTATTTTCATTCATGTTACTTTTCAAATATTTATTCTACAATCCAGATTCTAATTTTTCCTGAGACTAAATCAATTAAAAGACAAGTGTCCAAATTATGAGAATGACCTTTGCTGATGAACAGAGAATTATTCTAGGTAATACATTTAAAGCGGGCTGTTAAACAGACTAGGGAATACCCACGAGAGAATGATCACGAGGGTGAAGGGTTAAGAAAGATATCAGAATAAGAGCAGAAAAAAAGATAGTGAGGCTTCATCTGGGGGAATTTCTATTAGTCCAGAGCTTTCTATTTAACATAGTACTTGAAAGTTCTAGCCTTAAATGTGACACTAAAAACAAAGGTAACAAAAGAAAAAATAGATATACTAGATTTCCTTAAAATTACAATTCTTATGCATCAAAGGACACTGTCAAAAGAATGGAAAGACAACCCATAGGATGGAAGAAAATACTTTCAACTCATGTATCTGATAAAGGTATAATATCCAGAATATGCAGACTGAAAGACTTTCACAAGGACCTCTTACGCTCTAGGTGCTGGGGACACAGCAGTGACCAAGACAGACACGATGCTGCCTTCTAGAAGATAGTCCTTAAATAACAAAAGAAATAACTGACTGATTACAATGATCAATGCAGTGGAGAAGCACAGGACGCTCTGAGAATACCTAACAAGGAGGTCTACGCTGTTCTGGAGTCAGGGAAGGCGCCCTTGTGAATCAACTTTAGAGCTCAGAGTGAGGTAAGAGGAGATCAGGCAGGGCCAGAGGGAACAGCCTGAGCAAAGGTGGTGAAGCAAAGGACATCCGGACCAACTGGAAGGAGGCAGTGAGTGTGGCGCACAGAGAAGACAGTGGGGAGTGGTGTCAGCCAAGCCTGGAAAGGCAGGCAAGGGTTAAAGCATAACTATCTGGGACTTTTGCCCAAAGGTGGTGGGCGGCCACTGACGACTTTGGGAAGAAAGGGACATGTTCAGAATTACCTTTTCAAACCATCATTTTGGATACACTGTGGGAACAGAAGGTGGCAAAAGGAAATGCCAGCAGTCTAGTTAAGAGATGACCGTTTCTTCCAGAAGAGAGAAAGGAGAGCGTTGGGCTAGGATGGCGGCAGGGGAAACTGAGCTAGCTAGGAAATGGAACTGACAGGTCTCGGAAAGTGAATTCAGTGCTTCCCAGGTGGAAACCACACAGGAAGGCTCACTGCGGCTCAGTACACCAAAGCATTTTCCAACGGGTGGCACTTCTGTGCCACAGGGGAAGAGGCTGCCCTTCAAACTAGAGCGCCCCCTTTCCTGCAAAGTTTCTTAGGAGGTGCTAGGCGATCTGACGGTATGTGAAAGATGTATGTGCTGGGTCAGGAATTAGATCAGATGGCGTCTAAGATGGTCTGACCCCTAAGACTCTTTGCCAGAATCAACAGAAGGATGAGGTCATCTGGAAAATTCAATGTAAAACACCTAGGAAAGAAATAAATTGTGTGTGTCTGTGTGTATAAATATATATATATGTATATATAAAATATATATATACTATCTCCTATGTCAGTTTTCCTCTCTATTCAAGTTGAGTTTCTTATAGAAAAAGTACACTCATAAATTACTGTCAGCACTATTCAGCTTGTCACTTGGGTGGTTAAAAAAATAGCACTGTGTATCTCTTTCTAGTCCTGTGCATTTCTTTAATTATTGGTATAAATGGTTCTACATATTTGAACATATTATCTTAATTTTGGTAAAGATTTAGGAAAAGTTTAGGTGTCGGGTGCACCCCATAACGTCAAGGCCTGTGATGTCAGTCAGCGGGACAGGTCTTGGCTCATTCTTCATCACCAAGAGAACTAAACAAGACTCAAGCCTGTGCTGAGTCTCAGTGGGCTCCTTTGCTAAATTTTGCATAAGAAAGCAATAATGACATCAAGATTTTTTTTTTTTTTTTTTTGAGACAGAGTCTCACTCTCTTGCCTGGGGCGAGTGCCGTGTGTCAGCCTAGCTCACAGCAACTTCAAACTCCTGGATTCAAGCAATCCTACTGTCTCAGCCTCCCAAGTAGCTGGGACTACAGGCATGCACCACCATGCCCGGATAATTTTTTCTATATATATTTTTAGTTGTCCAATTAATTTCTTTCTATTTTTGGTAGAGATGGGGTCTTGCTCTTGTTCAGGCTGGTCTCGAACTCCTGAGCTCAGAATGATCCACCCGCCTCGGCCTCCCAGAGTGCTAGGATTACAGGCGTGAGCCACCACGCCCGGCCGGCATCAAGATTTTGAAGGCGACTCTCTAGAAGAGTCCAGGAAGATATAGGCTCTGTCTCATGTATAACATGCTCAGATTTCAGACATAGTAGATAGCCAGTTTTAGTATCTCGGTCATTTGTCTCGTTCCACAGAGTAAAAGCAACCCTCACTTTTGCTAAGTGTTGGAGATCTTAGATTTAATGAAAGACTAAACAGATGACTTCAAAACTCCTAACTCGGAGACTCAGTAATCCTTCAAATCTAAGACTGTCATCTTTATTAATAATACAAAGCTGGATGCTTTCAGTGAGTTTGGCTTATAGAAGAACAATGTCCTCTGATAACTGTATCAATAAAGACACAGAAAACACGCTCCAGAGTTAAGGAAAACTGAACGACTGAAAATGCCCTCAAGCATCACACCAAACAGACTGCAGAGGTAACAGAGACAATTTCAACTTTCATGTAAATGAAAGACCTGAATATATTAATTCTCTCATTAAGCAGATTGTTTTTTGAGTCTTGCACTGTGCTAGGTGCTAAAAATGGAACACGACAGACAGAATCAGTGCCCTCGCACAGCTTACAATCTAATGGGAGATTTAGAAAACAAGAAAATAAATTAGGACATATTCAAGTGAGTGCTGTAATGAGAGAGGAACAGGATTCTGTAGAAACCCAAAGAAGGGGCGGAACATCCTTGATGGGTTGAGGAAGCTTTGCCAAGAACAACACCTAAGCTGAGACCTGCAGTGCGAGTAGGAATTAGTCAAGCAAAAGTGCAGCAGTGGTTGCTAATGGAGAGTGTCCCAGCCATCTGGAAGGGTGTGATTAAAGGAAAACACGGGATGTTCAAAGAACTGAAAGCAAGTCTCCCAGGATAGAATATATGCTGTATGCACAGAAACAGTAGGAGGTGAGAAAAAGTCAAGTCACTAAAAGTTTTTGTATCACTTAAAGGTATGTCATCAGGAGAGAGACATTATAAAATGAGGACTTTAGAAGGATCCCTGTAAGTACAGTAAGGAGAAAAGTGGGAGTGAACAGGACCAGATGCAGAGATACCAGCTGAGAGGTATTGGAGCGACGCAAGGAATGGGAGTTATCTCCCAGATTAAAGTTGTGACGGTGAGTATGAAGAGAAAAGGATGGATTCAAGGAATATGTAGGATGCTGATCCAACAGAACATACTCGGTGTCTTGGCAAAACAAGGGAGGCTGCATTTCCAGCTTGGGAACAGGTGGACAGAGGTGTTACTGAGGCTAGGAACCCAGGAGGAAGGGCGTAAGCTCAACTTCGGATATTGCGAGTTTAAGGAGCCCCAGTGGAGTCAGATGGACAGTTGTGGAGCTCAGGAGAAAAGTGAAGGCAAGTGTCAGAGACTCCGCAATCACCCACACAGTCACTACAGCAGAATGAGGGAAAAGAAGAAGCCCTGGGACAAAACCATGAGAAACCGTGACATTTAAAGAACAGGCAACAGAAAACGAGGACACAAAGGCTACCGAGGAGTGGAAAACCATCCGAGGAAAATGTTTCAAGAACAAGGGTGGAGACCCAGCAGAAGTGACAGCTCTGAAATATCTACCTGTATGTGATCCCATGCTACGTGCTGCGTGAGGGGTCAAAGGAATTATAAGCATGATCCTAACACACAGCCAGTCTGTCGGCATTCAGGCTACCCCAAAGGGCTGGCAAATGACAAATGAGGTCTTCACAGTAGGCACCAATAACCTAAAATAAGACCAAGGAGACAGACGTGTTCTGGGGGGACCCAGAGCAGACAGACCACCAATCACTGAAGGGCATGGCATAGTGGGTGCTGTGATACTCCACCTAGGTCCCCTTTTCAGGGTCAGTGTGCCCATCCCCACAGCCGCTAGGAATATCTCCACTGCTAAAGGCTCACAGATGTGTCCCTCAAAAGGAACTGCCCTCTGCCATGAGGAACTGCCCTGCCCAAGGGCACACCGCCTCCCACAGAACAGCCTACCAGCAATGACTGGCAGACGCAAGGATATGAGGGCCCAATTCCCTTGCCTCAATTTGAGACATTTATAAAGGGCCATCTCAGCTCCAGAGATGCCACAGGATCAGCTATGACCTCAGCTGTAACCTCACTGCAGGTCAGCTTTGCCATCTGTCCACTACCTTCCTCAGTACCTTACAGGTGTATCTCCCAAGAGCACTCTTCGGTAAACCCACTGGATACAATGCTCCATTCCAGAGTGTGTCTCCGGGCAACCCAATCGAAAAGGAATGGCGTGTACCCAACCGGGCCAAGCCACCACGGCTAGAGCGGAGAGGCAGAGGCAGATGCAAACCAAGGAGCAGTCTGTGTGTGCTCCGTGTGAGAGGGGCTCTGTCACATGCACGACTTAACAGAGAATGGCCACTCTCAATCCAGTCATCCACCGTTATGAGGGACAATGGCTTAAACATTTCAGTTTGCTTAAGGGACTTTTGTTACCTAATAAAGCTACACGAGTTCTGGTGGGAGGCAAAATGCAAACTCGAATTTCAAGGACAATCTGAAAGAATGTTTTTAGGAAAGGGAGAGACAAATGCCTTACAGGAAGCAATAAGTGAAGTTCACTGAAGACCAAGATGAAAGCAAAGGTTTCAAATGTTTTCCATCATTCATTCAATGAATATTTATTGAAAGGCTACTACAGCCCAGCAAAGTACCACAAGCTGGAATACAGTCTCGAATAATACAGATGTGGCCCCTGCCCTCACAGAGATAAGAGTCTAGCAGAAAATGGTGGAGCTCAGCGTTGAAACCATTTTCCCAATTAAAATGCTCCAGGAACCCTAACACACAAAAATGGATACACAGGATAACTTCTTAGCATCGATGTCTTTTGTAAATTTAACTTACGACACATCCTTATCACTGTTTTAACTTAGGAGAGCAATAAAGCCTGTTTTGACTAATAGCAAAAATTTTTGATGAGTCCCAAGGATGTTCACTGCCTTCTTGTAACAGCCTTAGCAGTCAATTTCTTTCTGCATTTGGTTTGCTTGTAAATAAGAAAAAATGTTTGATTTGCTATGAAAATAGTTATAAATGGTATCAGGTTTAGTTGAGTTGGGTTTGATCATTTTGTCTTGCAATCTCAAGATATTCTTCATTTTAACTGATTCTTCCATCTCTAAAATGTCCATTTTCTCCATCATTAGACCCTTCCGCATGTTTACACACTGTTCTTTGGCTTTAATTATAATCTATATACTAATGATTCCTAATTTCTATCTCCCTGTCAGACACACTCCTGAGCTTCAAGCTCACATGACCGACTGCTGGGGACATCTACAGCTGTCCACAGACACCCAGACTCACTGTCCTTTCCACAGCCCCCACTCCCTTCAACTAATGCTCTTTCGCAGTCCTATCATCAGCCTAATGCACTAACACAGAAACCTAGAAATTATACCTTAAGTCCTGCCTTTCCCTCAATCCCTACATACTGTCAGTCAAGTTTTACTTGAGGCGGCAAGGGGAAAGCACAGCTGAAAATCACATTTTCCCTCCAGCCTCCTTTGCAGCTAGGTGTGGTCATATAATTATCTTCAGGCCAATGAGAAGAAAGCAGGAATGTACAGAACTTCCAGACAGCTGTTTTTGGAGCGATAACTCAACCTTCGCCCTTCCATCCTTCCTTCATCCTCTTCTGAAAAACATGGCGAGAGCTCCATGGCCACTTTGGACCAGGAAGTGACCTTTAGGACAAAAACCACTGACGAAAATGACAGAGTAGAGAGAAAAGATCCTGGTACCCTGAGAACGTCACAGAGCATCAAAGCAACCCTAGACTGCCTAACTCCAAGCTTTGTTTCACGTAAAAGAATAAATTTCATTTAAACCACTGTTATTGTCTATTTTCTATCATATGTCACCAAACATAGTTCTGACTGATATATCAAACTGCTGATCCTTTTTAAATCTTTCAATTCCATCCATTTCTCTCCATGCCCACTACCACTCCCTTTAGTTCAAGCCACCATTATCTCTTGTTTCAATTACTGAAACTGGTTACCCTGCTTCCAGTCTTCCTCCAATCTAATCCACTGTTCGCTTCTGAAGGACAATCTGGGATTATGTATCAATAGCATTAAAAAGGTTCGCATTCTTCAAATTACAGATGACCCTTGAACAACATGGGTTTGAACTGCACGAGTGACTTGTACGTGGATTCTCTCCCACCTCTGCAACCTCTGAGACAGCAAGGCCAACCCCTCCTCTTCCTCCTCCTCCTCAGCCTACTCAACATGAAGACCAGGACGGAGACCTTCATGATGATCCATTTCCACTTAATGAACAGTAAATATATTTATTTTCTCTTATGATTTTAATAAAATTTTATTTTCTCTAGCTTACTTTAAGAAAGAATATATAATAAATATAACATACAAAACATGTGTTATTCAACTGGTTATGTTATCAGCAAGGCTTCCAGTCAACAGTAGGCTATTAGCAGGAAAGTTTCTGTGCAGTCAAAAGTCATACACGAATTTTCTATGACACAGGCAATCAGTGCCCCTCACCCAGGTGTTGTTCAAGGGTCAACTATATATAGAAATTTCACTTCTCAGAATTTATCCTGAATAAAATAATGAAATATGCATGCAAATACATAATTGTTTATGGATGTTCATAACAGCAGTATTCATAATGGTTTACAAATGAAAACAATCTAGATGTCCAATGACAGGGGATTAGTTACAACCAAAATGGTGCATTCAAGGGAAAATAACCTGTCTTTAAAAATTATGACAAAGAATATTATTCTAGGTTTAAGAAAATGATTATATCTATCTCTCTATAGATATAGTTAAGTGAAAATCAAATAGATTTAAAGAGTATGTACCCTATATCCTAATTTGGTTTTCTTAATTACATAAATGTGTGTAGAAAACAAGTCCCATCTTACCTTTGTATCTACACCAAAAAGCTAATATTTTAATTAATTCAGGTTTCACATTAGTATTTATCGAACATCAATTATGTGCTAAATACATAACAATAGTTATCTTACGTACTATAATTTTTTATTTTTTGCTTATGTTTTTAAAGATGCAGCAATAAACATAAATTGCTTTCAAAACAAAAAAGATAATAAATATTCTCAATAAGTCCTACAACTCTGATCACTGTCATTTCCTAGTTTAAATCCTCGAGAGCCATCACCTGCTCTCGGAAGCCTTCCCTCATTTCCCCAAAGCTGGGTCCCATATCCCTGCCACCAACATGCTCCTGGAGAACTCCATCTTCTCCTACATTAACACCTTCCCCACTGTACTGCAAACTGACTGTTTTCTTAATTGTATCTCCCACTAGATTTTGAGCTCATGGAGGGTGTGATCTTCATTGTTTCCCTAGTTCCTGGCATAAATTTGGTGGTCTATAAATATGAAATGAACAAGTGGATATTGGTGCTATGAATTCAGCCACACCTATACCTCTCTTCACCATCCAAGAGATGCAGAAGGACCCATATCTTTAGAATCTAAATGTGTGTCTCCACTACTTAAGATCTTCAATAATCGCCAGGCCTGAACCAGTCCTTAGCAATTGGCCAAGTTGCCAAGGAGCCCTATCAACTCCTTTCAAGGATAGTTAAGCCCCCGAAGAAATGATCTTATGCAATAAGGAGTGACCAGACATAAAAGTCTACTTGAAAACAAGATGATGCCTACCCACAAGGAATAATGTCAATAACCTTCAAAAGGTGGGAGAATCAGGCATCCATTCCGTATTCATTGGGTGCCTGGTACATACCAAGAAATCAATCCAACTCAATTGATGCATTTTCTCTGAATATCTGCCTCTTCGAATGCTGGAACAGAGATTCAAGACGTTGTATTACAGACCATCTGTTCTGCTAGCACACGTGTTTATTGACAGGAATTGCCTCAGATGTGATTGGGAAACGGGATGATGTCAGTATAACAAGTTGTGTTGGTTCATATGCGATTCTTCCTAGCTTGTTAATATTTTGCAGCAATCATAGGTAAGCACTCTCACAAGGAAAGAGACTCAATGATGTATGACGACCTTAGAACAAAGCTGGAAATGTGCTTGACTGCCCTTTAATGTTTGAGTAGTGGCTGTATTAGTGGCTTTAAGAATCACTATGCTCTCCACTATATTAACCTGCATGGTGAAACCACAAGAACAGGTGAAGACCTTGTGAAAATATTTCTCCCTACACAGATGAATGAAGGAGCCACACCCTGCACCAGATCTCATTTTGATGAAAATGGTCTCTATCAGAAGCAAATGCAGAGTGTGATCTACAGAGAGAAGGAAGCACACGCTCGATTTGAAGACTGCAAAGGAAGAGGTGCTAAGGGCAAACACCTGTCAGTGGAGATTCAACTGAGCTGTATTTTTAGTAGATTTGGTTTTGGTTTTGTTATGTTCCGGTTACAAAAATTCATAGCTTTTCAGTGGTCTTTCTCAATCTGGTTCTTTCCATTAACTCCGTTATTTTTAGCGCATGATTTTGCAGAATGCAAGGTGCATGTAGAGTTGGCCCCCTGTACCTGTGGGTTCTGCATCTACGGATTCAGCCAACCATGGATCAAAAATATTTAGGGAAAAAATGGATAGTTGCACCCGTATTGAACATATACAGACTTTTTTGTCATTTCCTAAACAATTCAGTATAACAACTATTTACAGTGCATTAGGTGTTATAAGTAGTCTGGAGAAGATTTAAAGTGCACAGGAGGATATGGATACGAGGACTAGGGCAGGGACAGCTATATGGGGCTATAGTGGAGATGTCTTTTTGCATCACTGCAGCAGAGTCTACTTTTAAGTAAATTTCTTCAAACAAAACTAAAATTATTCTATTATTATTTATTTTACTTCATTTATTTTATTTCATTTGAAATGAAATGAAAGTAGTATTTTCTTATGTATACTATGTAGACATACACATAATCACATGTATATACAGATACATATGTATGAAGGGATGAATGCATATCAATCCCAAAAGAAAGAAATCACATCTTAAAAATGTGTCACCTTTGGGGAAATATAAATAAACTGAATGTTGTCACAGAAGGAACCGTCAAGTCCATTTCAATACGTTTCAACTTGGTCACTACCGACTTATCTCTGTAGACATACAGCGTTCTCTGTGAACGTGTCTGCCAACTAAGTAGAGACCTCCTCCACGACGTCAGCTAATCATAGGGGATGGGGGTAAAGCCATTCAACAGTAAGAAAGCCACATGATTGAAGTTTAAATGCATTCAATCCTTCTAATGAAGAACAGTCTGGTTCTCTGACAAGGGACTCAGCCACACTTCCTTCCAGAGGGAGAACCAAGCCACCCCTACACACGGTTTCACCACCACCAAGAGAACATGAGCTTAGGAAAGAGAAAAGAGTAACACTCAACAGAAGGTGAACAAAGGCCACCCAAGGTACCTTGTGTGATTCTGTTCACTGACTCAGTACTAAGTAACTGAATGTGCAATAAGGTAGGAAACCAGAGATAAACAAGACAAGAAAACTGGGTTCCTACGCTACTGACTATTTCTTCCTGACACCCAAACATCTTTGCAAAGGATTGCCTAGAATCCTGGGTTTGGAAACTCTAACACCTCCTGGAGCCAGAAGAATAATGTAAGAATGAAGAAGAATGGGTGCATAGTAATAGGGAACATTGGGAACAGTGGCAAACTGGATATCCTAGGCTCCATCTAAAAGTATTCAAATCCGTTGTTCTTGGTGTTGGTGGGATAGTGGTGAGCACAGCTATCCCTAAATCCATTGTTCTTATCTACCACTGAAGCAAGGCAAAATTCATACGCAGCCTAGCCCTGGCTCAGGCTGTCACTCATGGCCCCTGTGTTTAGCAGGATATAGACCAGAGAATCTGGATAAGGAATTTCACTTTGTAGTCTGACTCTAAGACATCAACCAATATTTGAAATCACCTATAAGCGATGGCTATAATGCACCAGAAGATGATGAGAACTCTGCTATAGGAGAAATAAAGCAGAACAATCTACCAAGATCCGAAATTTTGGAACCTAACCCTGATTCCATATTTCTTCATCATGGTTGAAGAGTGCCATTACATAAACGAAGTTTTTGTTTTCTGGTGTCTTTAAAAATCAGCACTTCTTCCTAAAAAGTGCTATTTGGGGAAGGTTCACTCTCAAAGAGAAGATGAAGAATCTCTACAATCCAAATCACACCTTTATCATAAAGGGTCAAAGATAATGTCAGCAGACACACAGGTGAAATGTATCAATTACAAACGTAAGGATGCTTAGCCAATTCAAAATGTGGTTTCTTGGTTAGAGGTTATGAGAAGCCATTTTATGTACGCTTTAGTATAATATTTAATTAAGATAATACCATAATTTAGAATGAGATCTGATATTTTTTGCTTCCAAGGTCAATGTACTAGATAGTTCAAAATTTTTTCATACATCAACATTCTATTTTTTTACCCATGCAATGATTTCACAGTCAGAAATATATAAGCTAACGTACACTTAGCACTTAATTGTTTTTAAAGCTAAATTTGAACAATAAATTAAATTCCTCAGTATGTGTGTTATGAAATGTAGACATAGGCTATAAAATGTTGACATTGGTTATATTCTAGTAATGCAATTTAGCCCTTTTAGTAATGACTATGCAAATAATCAGCTACAGGAAAACCATTTTACATCTAGTACAATTACCTATTATCACACAGAAGTAATTATTATTATTGTCCTGTTTATTGAACTTCAATAAAAACTCTTGAGGTGCTAAGATAGTTCCAAAGCCGTTGTGAAAACTCTCCTCTTAACAGACTCCTCTGGCAACCATAATTACCAGCGTTAAGGAGGGCAGCTGCAGATGAACATTAAACAAGAAATTATCCCCAGAAGGTTCATAAGTTCCAAACTTTAAATGGCAAAATACTGACAGCTCCTAATACATCCTCTTAACATCTTCAAGATGCAACTTTTCACTCAGACAAGGTTGGCAGCTCTAAGATGACTCCATGTCAATAGGTAGAAAACTCCATGATCCCAATGAGATCAGTTTTGCCCCTGAACAATATCTACTTTTGGCCAATGTCCAGATAGTGCTGGTTATACTTCAGGAAGCTCAATCACACCTTCCATTTCACTGTGCTTCAACTTTTTGTTTCAGGAGTTGCTCCGCCATCTTGAAACAACCCAAGGTGCTTGGGTGATCCACTGGCCACATCTGCCGAAGTTCTTCACTAGGACTCTATCCAACTTTTCTCTGTTAACAAAGAGATGAGGAAGGTGGTATGGTAGAGAAGAGGGCAGTCTGGACCATTCTTTCAAGGAACACTAAGATTGCCCAACCACCCCACCTGAGCCTGCTGGCTAGTGGTCCATGACTGGGCCTCAGCAAGTCCAGAATCATCTGCAAGACCCTGGTCATGCAGGAGGCCAAGATGCTAACTTGTCTGTTTTCCAGTCTTCTTTCACACTGCCAGCAAATCCACCATCTGAAAAAGCTTCAGTTGCCCTCTAGGGCCCAGAGGTAAAAGCTTCTTGTGGGGGAATCACCTCTGCAGTCTCTTGTGGGTAGATCACTCTGCAATCGCTGATCCAAATAGCTAATTCCACCCCTTCTGGGTGCCCATCTCAATTTAGCCCAAAGCCTTGAGAACCAGCGGTAGTGTTAACCAATTTATGTTCAAGGGAGTCCAGTTCCAGGCTGGCCCGAGGCTGGTTTCCCCGAGGATCAACAGGCCCGGTTGAAGACGGCTGGTCTCTTAGCTTCTTTATCCTGAATCTTGTCTTGGGAGCCCACACCTCTTGGGGGGTATTCTCCTCAGGGAGTGGTGGTTGTTTCTTCACTCGTCAGGAATCCAAACCAGGAACAGTTGTGTCCGGGGCTAGCTAAGCCCTCGCTCCCCAGAGATATGGGTGTTTCTTCAATGTTCGGAAGATGCCAGACTCATGCCTTCCTTCACCACTTTTGGGACAATATCAAAGTAGCCAATGCTGGCCACTACCTGTGTGGACCTAGAGACAGCTATCCGCTGAGGGTGACGCGGAGTGTTGGGAGCAGGTCTCACATGCGATGTCCTCTAGGAACGTGTTACCACCCACCTCCGTCTTCCATGTTCTAGTCCCTTCCACCAAAGGCCCTCTGCAGCGCCCCCTTTCGTCCCCAGTCAGCCTGACACCCACAAGGACCGCCCCCACGCCCCAGCCCGGAGGGCTTCCGAGCCCGTGGTTGGGGCAGCAGGTGGGGGGAGGGGAAGGGGCCCGGTGGCCCCGGGGAGCGGTTTGGCCGGCGTCTCCCACACCCCCATCCAGACGCCCCCTCCGCAGCCCCCCAGGACCCAGCCTCGCCCCTACCGGGCTCCGTTCAGATCGCCCGCGCCCCTCCTCTCCCGCGCCCCCGGCCCAGCCCGGGCCGCGCACCCCCGCCCCGCACCCCCGCCGGCCGCGGCGCGGCCCCCCGCATTCCCCGCACGTCCGGCGCCGACTTTTACCTGTACTTTCTGCACTCGAGGCGGCTCGTCGGGCGAGAAACACCTCCCCGGGACCGCTACCTCCCCCGCCCCGGCTCCGCCCGGCTTCCTCCTTCCCCTCCAAGGCCGCAAAGTAGATGGAGTAAGAGAGTGTGTGTGCGAGAGAAAGAGAAAGAGGGAGCGGGCGCGGGCGCCGCGGGAGGCGGCGGGCGGCGGGCGGGAGGCGCGCCCGGCCCCCGCCACCCTCCGGCCGCCGCCGCCGCCGCCGCGGGCTCGGCAACTCCGGCTCGCGCCCGGCCCCGGCCCGGCCCGGTCCCCGCCACCCGCCGCCGCCGCCCGCCGCCGCCCGCGGGCTGGGGCCGGCCCGCGCCCCCGCGTCCCCGTACCTCGTAAAGGTCCCCAGAAGCCATGCCAGGCTGCGGAACTTGGCTCGCCGGGTGTGCGCGTCTGCTCGCTCGCGCCCTCCGTGCGTGTGCGCGCGGGGGCCAGTGTGCGCGTGTGTGCGCGCGTGTGTGAGTGTGTGTGGTGTGTTGAGTAAACTGTGTTTTTGCAGAATGACAGGCTTGGGGGCTGCCTATGCGCAGAATCAGAGCGGGCGGCGGCGGGGCTGGCGTAACCGGCAGCGGCGGCGGCGGCGGCGGCGGCACGAGCGCGGGCAGCAGCGACGGCCGCGCAGCGCGCCCGGGAGGCACGGACGCGGCCCGAGCGCCGCGGCCCCCGCGACCCGCGACCCGGCGACCGGCGGCGGCGGCTGCACCCGGCAACGGCTCGCCCCGGCGCCGCCTGCAGGAAGCCGCCCCGCGCCCGCCGCCGGCCCGGACGCTGCTGCCACTGGGCGAGTCCCCGCCCCCCGGGAGCCCGGCCCGGCCCTCGGGCGGGGGGGCGGGGGCGGCTGCCCGGCCGCGCCCCGGGGACCGGTCCTAGAGCCCAGGAGCGCCTAGGCCCGCCCCGCCGCCCCGGGCCGGCTTCGGAGGCGGCCGGCGGGGCCCCCGGGGCTGGCGGGCCAGGTGCCCGCCAGGCGTGCCCGCCCCGGGGCCGCGAAGGGGCGGCCGGGAGGCAGGTAGAGGGCTGCGGTTGCAGGTCGCAGGGAAGGGGCCCCAGCCGAGCCCAGCTGGTCGGGGTCCCCAGCCTCTGTCTCCCCTTCTCGGGAGGAGAGTGGGCGCCGCCCTAGGAGACCTGTCCCCTTGGGGTTGCGCGGCCCCTCCCTCTAGGCTGGTTTGTAAGATGTGGAGGCCACGAGGAGGAGGGACGAAATGACCCATCCAGAAGCACCATGGAGAGCCACGACAGCGTGGCCACCCCGTAAACCCTGGAAAGTCTTTAGAGCCAGTCGTGGCCTTCCCTCAGTAACTCTCCCTCGCCCCCCATTCATTCACTCATCTGTTATTGAAACATTTCCCAAAGTCCACCCAACTGGGACCCTGCCCACAGGGGACTTTGAATCCGGTAGGGGAAACTAGACATTCCCAAGTGAAGAGGGCAGTGGTACATTCAATTGTTCCAGAGCTGGAGCGACAGGAGAAGCCCTCTCAAATCGAAACCCATTCTTTAAGTCGTCTCTTCCTACCAATGTGGATAAATGGTCACCCTTCTGCTTAAAGCCTTCTCCTTATAAAAAAAAAATATAGTCATCTCAGAACCTTGAGAAGTCAGACTGTTCTGAAATTGGAGGTATGATGTGGACTTAACTCACATCCTCCCTGGGTCATTTCATATTTGTGAGACCATGGGCAAGTCACTTTACCCATCCGAGCATGGCTTTCCTCATCTCTAAACGGGAGATGGTGATAAGCACCTAAGGTGGTGTGAGAATTAAACAGAGGATCTATGTAAGCATGGAGTGGCTTACCCATGCCAGCAGAACTCAACAGAGGTAATTCGTGTCTGAGTCTGGACTCTGAGCCACCTCATGGAGTGTGCGATGGCAAAGGGGCCAGAGGGATTTTTCAATCCAGAGGTGGTTGAACTTAAAAGTCACCAAATTTTTTAATGGAAAAAAAAAATTCATAGACTCTCGACCACAAAGTTTCCATGTCTGACTCATTGCAGGACATATGAGTTTGCATATGCTGTTCCCTCTGCCTAGAATGTCCTTCCATGCTGAATTCATCTGGAAAACTGTTGCTGTTCCTACAGGGGCTTGTTTATCTTTGTATCACAAGCATCTACCACTATTTCTCACAGACGGTATGTACATATGAATGTTTGTGAGACTATGCCAATACAACAAATTTTATACTGATTTCTAGTTAAAATCCTGTATTAAAATAGTGAAGGAAAAAAATGGTGATGGCGTGGAAATAATAAATAAATAAGAGAGCATATTAGGCTTAAAAACTGTAGAGATTGTTAATAGCAGTTCTTTTCCCTCTTCCTATCGATATTTTCCCCATGGCCATGGTTTTAAATAATAACATTAATAATAAGCAGTTCTCTTATCTGTAGGTAGCAAAACAAATTTTAATGATCCTTGATTTGTATTTGGGAATTAAGTGCCCCCCCCATAGCATGAGGAGGTAATTTGGAAGTAGAAAACAAGAAAGAAACGGGGTTTGGAAATAATATGCACAGCCAAATTTGAATTTATAATCAGTAGCTTTACAAAAACACCAAAAACTTCACTTACACTGGCCAAATACTCCGTGGGAACATGAGCACGACATTCATTCCCAGAGTTCGCAGAAGGGAACACTCGCTGTGGACTAGCATGCTCAGAAAGTGTTTTAGGGCTGAAGTGGATCTTGAAGACTCATAGAAAAGGAGGGACAGAGTTTTAATTGGGGTGAAAAAGGAGGTGATGGGTAATTCTGCAATGGGATGGGTCCGAGAAGACTATGAGACAGGTTTGTGGAGGTCCCAGGACTCTGGATGGTGAAGGTGGGTCAGTTCATGGAGTCTTAAAAGCCAACCTAAGAAGCCTACGACGCAGCAGATCAACAGTGGGAAATTGGGTGAGGACTTCTGAATCCATCAAAAGCGTGCGACAAAAGTGTGCTTTAGAAAACAAATTCTGGAAGAAATATGAGAAATCGACAGCAGGGATTGAGGTTAGGGCCAGGGAGAGGAATTGCGGTGGTCCCTGGTGGTAGCAGTGGAAATGAAGAAGAAAAACTGGATTTGCGAGATGTTCAGAAGGAAGAACTCAGCTAATATTTGTTATGGTTGCTCCACCTACTTCCATGAAACATTTGGTCCAGACCAACAGGACCCGATGACTAACAGGATGCATGTGCGTTGGGGGCTGGGGGAGGGCCAAGCAACTAAGGAAAGAAAGGATACAGAGATGACTAAGGCTTTAAACTGAGTGATTGAGCTACCCATCCGTCACAACACTATTTTATTTTGAGCTTACCCCCAGACCACTGCTGGCTTCCGGAAAAGGCAGGTGCTTCCTGAGGGATGATGGGGGGAAGGGTCTTTGCTTACTGTGGGAAGGTCAGCCCAACCTTGGACAGTGTGGCTCAGGTCCTTCAGATGATGGAGAAGTATTATCGCTCATGGAGAATGGAAGACACTTGCCGTCTTCCACAAACTGGTGTAGACTCTTCATACTGGGCATAACTCAAGGTCATATGATAGAAAACTCAACCCTAACTTAAAACAGAGAGAATTTATTGACTCACATAGATTGGAAAAGGATGGAGTTGCTCTCAAGATTGGCTGGATTCAGGGTCTCAAGGGGTATAAAATAGCCTCTCTCACTCTCTTTCTGCATATTGGACCTTTCCTGTTGAAGACAGGCTTCTTCCATGCAGCCGAGAACAGGGCACCTGGCAGCTCACATGGGCCAGGTTTATAAATCCCAGAGAAGGGCTCTCCTTGACCCTTGTAGCTCACATGCTCACGGTTTGGCCCAATCCCTGTGGTCATTCACTGATTCACTGGACTACGATTGTCCAGGCTTAAGTCTCACTCCTATCTATGGGGGAAATATGACAACTGGTAGTTTTACCAGAATTACATGGTCAGAATCGGGGATGAGCAGAAGCCCAAAGGATTAGTAAAAAGGAATACTGAAAAGATGGGCACCCACTCTGTGCTGAAATAAATCCGGGATAGAGAGGGAACTTAGGAGCAAATGCAGTCGCTGCCTAGAACATGCCCTTAATAATAGATCAAGACTGACCAGTTTCATATCCAAGGAAGGATTGTATCCTATTTCACAGTGCCATTAAAATGTGACAATATTCTCCTTCTGGTATTACTTGAGACATAATCTTGACTTCCCATATTGTGTGGTGGCTGGACATGTGGGCTCTAGAGCAAGATGGCCTGGGTTCCCAATCTCGCATCGTCACTACTAGCTGTATGGTGTAAGCCTCTTTACTTAACAGCTCTCTCCTTCCATTTCTAACTATACTTGTTATTTATGACTGCGTAACATCTCCAAAATTTAGTGGCTTAAAAAAAGGCATTTCTAATCTCAGTTTTTGTTGGTTATGGATTTGGGAGCAGCTTAACTGGATGGTTCTAGCTCAGGGTCTCTCATGAGATTATAATCAAAACGTTCTCGAGGACTGCAGTTATCCGAAGGCGTGGCTGGGGCTGGAGGGTCCACCTGCAAGATGACGCCCTCACACGGCTGTTGGCAGGAGGCCTCAGCTCCCAGCCACATGGGTCTCTCTGTAGGGTTGCTTGAGTGTCCTTACACCATTCTTATCTGGGTCCCCCAAAACCAATAAAATAAGGCAAACCTGCCAAAGCTTCAACTCTTTCTAGCACAGAGCTGCTAACTAATCTAATGTCATAGTCCATGGCCACATGTGGCCTTCTGTTTCCTTGGATTTGGTCAAAAGGCTGCAATTAAGGAAACAGAAGCCCACATGTGGCCTTGAGGCCCCAGCTTCCCCACCCAGTCCATGCTAAGAAGGCTATTTGATGTGGAGGTGATTTGCAGCATGTCATCTGATCCACGCCCTTCACTTTAAAGACGAGAAAATTAAGACCCAGGTTGGGTGACCCAAGAGAGAGAAAGAGCATGGAGGAAGTCACACAATGCCTTTGAAGACATAAGCTTGGACACCAAATATAGTCGCTTCTACCATATTCTGTTCTTTAGAACTGGACCACTAAGCCAAGCCCATACTCAAAAGAAGGCAAATTAGCCTCCGCCTTTTAAAAGGAGGACTATCAAAGAATTTGTGGACGTAAACCACCAAACCACATCTGTAGACTACTTGATAGGTACCCCACAGAGTTGTGTTGAGAATTAGATGAGCTAATCCATGCAGAGCATCTATAATAAGGGCTGAATAATGGTCTCTGTTATAATTACTGTCACAACTACCATTACCAGTTTCAAACTTGATGTGAGTCACTAATGTCCTTGAATGTTAAAGATTCCTATGGAAAGGCATTACATTCAATAAAACCTTTAAAATGAATATTGTTCTCAAGTCATGCAGGAACTCTTATTATTAATTAAGCTTTATTTTCAGCATCTGTTTTAAAATATTTTACTTCCACAATAATAATTAAAATCATACTTATTCAGTATCTACAATGTGCTAGATATTATCCTTGCTGAACAAAATAAATATGTCCTTATGGAGCTTACAGTACAGTGGAGGAGACAGAGAATAAACCAAGGAAACAAAATGTATATCCAATTTTATTTCAGGTAGTGATGTGAACGAGGAAGAAAAATGAAGCCAGGGGAAGAGACAGAGAGGAACCGAGATGGGAGTGTGCCGGGGCTGGGAAGGGGTACTGCTTTAGACGAGGTGCTTAGGCAAGACCTCACCAAGGTGGTCACATTGGAGCAGAAATCTGAACAAAGTGAAAGAGGACACAAATCAAATCAAAGGACAGAGAATGTTGGAGAGAGAAAATAGCAAGGGAAAAGCACTGAGGGTGAAGGAGTTTGGTGCGTTCAAGGTCCGGCAGTTAAGCCAGTGTGGCTGAACCTGAGCAGGCAAGGAGGAACACGGGCAGGTAGGTCAGAGAACTAACCAAGGTCCTTACAAGCCCAGGTAAAGAATTTAGAGTCCTCCAAGTGATTTGAGAGGTCATTTGGGGGGCTGTGAGCAAGGGAATGATGTGATCAGATCACTCGACTCCTGGGTAGGGAATGGCATGAAGGGTGATGCCGGACACCATGACAGAAGCCCCCAAATGAGTCTTACTTAGTGAGGTGGACTAAGGAGGAAGCTGCCAGACAAGGAGACATGGTTGGATTGGGGGTATTTAGGATGATACTTGGGATATGAAGAAAAGAATGGAATCCTAAATTTTTAGCCTGAGCATCCAGGTGAATGGAGGTGCCATTTTCTGAGATGAAGGCAGTGTGAGGGCTGCGTGGGGGGAAATCAGGGGTCTCGTATTAGGATGTGTTCGTTGTGAGATGGGTATTCGGCATCCAACTGGAGACGAGGAGGCACTGGGTCTGTGAGTCGGGAGCTCAGGATGGACGTGATACGGGAGTGGTCAGTGTATCTGTGGCTAGAAGGGAGACTGGCTCTGGCTGCTGGCGGAGTGAGCGCAGATCTGGAAGAGGAGAAGGCGCAGGACAGAGCTCCAGAGCTCATCCGCATTCAGAGGTCTGGAAGGGTGTGAGGAGGCAGTGAAGGACCCTGAGAAGGAACAACTGAGGTAGAGGAAACAACAGCGTGCACCGTCCCAGATCCAAGTGACAGAGAGCAGGACCAGTCGTCCCGTGTCCGTGGGAGGTCGGAGAAGAAGACTGTGGGATTTGGCGACATGGAGACCAGTTTTGGTGGTGCAGGAAAGTTGAAAGCCAGACTGAAGCGCGTTAAGCAGAGCTTTGGCAGAGAGGAAGTGCAGATGGTGAGCCCAGGTGACTAATTCAAGGCCTTTTGCTATAAAGAGCAGAGAAGTGGGTCAGTAGGTGGAGGGGGCGTCAGACGCAGGAAGAGTTTTTAATATAGAAGCTATTACAACATGTTTGTACAATGACAGGAATGATGCAATAAATACGGGGAAATGGCTGTGCAATAGAGGAAAGAGAAAATTACAAGAAGAGTCTTGGAAAATTCCAACAGAGAGAGAGGATGCAGAAGGCCAAAGTGGAGGGGCGGGACTAGGAGCACAGAATCCACCTGTACTGGGTTGAATGGTATCCCTCAAAAATTCACGTCCACACAGAACCTCGGAGCATGACCTTTTTTGCAGGTGTAATTAGTTAAGATGAGGTCATACCAACTAAGGTGGGCTTAATCCAATAGCTAGTGTCCTTATAAGACGAGAAAACAGAGACACATAGAGCGAATGCCCCGTGAAGGTGGAAGCAGAGATTGAAATGATATGTCTACGAGCCAAGGAATGCCAAGGACTGCTAGCAACCACCAGAAGCTGGGAGAGGCAAGGATGAATTCTTCCCCATAGCTTTGGAGGGAGCATGGCCCGGCCAGCACCTTGATTTGAGACATCTAGCCTCCAAAGCTATGAAAGAATAAACTTTTACTGTTTTAAGCCACCAAGAATATGTACTTTGTTATAGCAGCCTCAGAAAACTCATACACCATCCATTGGAAGAGCAAGGAAGACCAAGCTCACAGCTGCAGGTGAAGTCAGTCGGCAGATTGGATCTTTCCTCTATCACTTCTATATTCTCCATAAAATAGGCCATGAAATCATCAGATGAAAAAGGCACTTTCAGATGAAAGGGAGGAAAAAAGAGAAGATATCATCAGATAAGGAAGCGTGATTTGCCTGGAACAATACTAGTTTAATCTGTTGTTTCCCCCCACCAAAAAAAAAACTATGAATAGAACTCCCTTTCACTCCCAAAGGTATCCAGATTTAGTCAATATGCAAATGATTCTTCTAGTGTTAGATGTTTGAGGACAGATTAAAAGATATGAAAAGTCGACTCAGAAGAGTGAGTTGACTAGGAAAATATAATGGCATTGCTAGAAGGTCCGGAAGGCCCACTGGACGTTTGTGGTCGTAAGTTATAGTCAGACCAGTCAGACCAGTAAGCATGGTGGTGATTTGTCCAGTCACATTCAGGAGTTCAGAGGCAGGCTGGAGTAGGCGGGGCATTGGGTTTAACCGGGGTTGGGATTTGCCATGTTAGTTCGATAGAAGGAGAGAGAGGGTATGTAAGGAAGTGATTATACATGATGGAATAATGGCTGCCAAACCTAAGCTAGATACGGAGGGTTGCAATGACATGGGGGTTGGGGTAGAGGTGATACAAATTGCCGGTTAATGGATTGGAACAAAGATCGCTGAAGCAGGGTCTCAAAAGCCACGAGAAGGACTCTTGACATGGCGCAGTCGGTGACGGCGGCTGCCACTCAAGAGCAGCTGCCCCAGGCTATAGATTGCCCGTTTGTGACCATCTTTTATTTCCTTCACCTCTTGCTCGCCTCCCCCAGACCCACTGTCAGGACCTGCTGCTGTCCCACCAGGACGGAGGCAGGATTAATGTTCAGAACCTTGAGGACCTTGAGGACAGAGGGTAAATTTGGGGTGAGGACTCAGGGTGGAAAAGACCACAGATATTGGGGCCAGGAGTGGGGCTGAGACACAAGGGAGGGAGAGCATAAAGGAAGGACCTCCCAGAAACCCAACAGACATAGTCTCTGGCCTTAAATAAAAGGAAAAAGAAAGAAATGTGCTGCACTATCATGGTCACCAGTGGTGTCTGGTAATGAAGTCAACTCGTCATTCCTTCTAGGCATTGTAGGCAGAATCCAACGATTTTATGCATGTTGTATCATTTTATCATTTCGACAAGGTGAGAAACACTGACCCCACTTTATAGATGTAAGGAGGAAATCTCATGACCCCTGGAACAAGCTCTGGAAGAGACAGATAGAGCTTCTGTTGCCTTAAGTAGGCCCAGACTCCCCACTGGCTACGTGCTTGGCAAAAAGTTATTGCTTGCAGAGACCACATTTGGAAGAGAAGGAAAGCCCAAATTTTTGTCCTTGAACCTTGACTAAGAACTGGTTCTTTGAAAACTTGGGGTAGGAGTTTGGTGGATGCTGGGAAGTAAACAATATCAATATTTTTAGTTGTGTGTTGTAAGAAGAAGGAACTTGGATTTAAGTTTGCAAACCCAACACTCCTTTGTCTAGGAATATCAAAATGCAATTTTTGTTCATACATAGTAAATCAATGACATTATTGTGAAACACAGATGTGCCCCTCACGTGACTAAATTGCTGTCTGTATCAGAAGTGCTCAAATTTTTGGTCAGGATACACTGACATTTTTAGACATGAGGGCAAACTCCAAAGAGCTTTTGCTTATGTGGGTTGTATCTATGGATATTCAATGTATTTGAATTTATACTGAAAAAATTTTAAATACAGGAATACACACACATAAAAATAACACACAAACACACATTCCATTAGCTGTCAAAACAATAAAGTTATCTAGAGTTGCGTAGCTTCTAGAGAACACCTGTGTACAGTGGTGAGAGAAAGAGAGTGAAAAAGGCAAAAAGCATCTCAGTATTGGTGTGAACATAGTTTCAACAATATGGATTCCCAAAATGGTTCCAAGGGCCCCAAGTTTGCCTGGACCACTCTTTGAGAAATGCAGTTCTATAGAACCATAAAGAAGGCTGTCTAGATTTAGAGGTTTGATCAGATTAGTGTTTGCTTTGGGGGCAACAGGACTTCATAGCTGGTGTCGTAGGCTTCCATCTGAAGGCACATGATGTCTGTCTGTCTTTCTTCTTGTAATTTAACGGCTACTGATGATCCTTGCCTAGATTCATTCTTTCAATAGCAACTGCAAAGTGGTGATCATCTGTCATTCCTTCCCTACTTATCAGCTATATACAGCTATGAAATCTTCCCTGATCAACTTTTTGATTTCCCTGAGGTTCATTTGTACAGGAAAGGCTGTCCAAATGCTTTATCTTTTCCCTTTATTTGTTTTCCAAACAATGTGTTCGTTTCCTAACGATCCTCCATAGGATCATGAGGTATTTATTTTAGTGTCATCATGAACTTTAGCATCTTCAATATGTTTCTCCCCATAGTCATTGTTTTTCTTCTTATTGCTCAAATGGCTCCTGCTTTGGGTGGCAGGAGCCTCTTCCAGCTGGCTCCTGAGTCTCTGAAAGCATCCTTACTTTCTGGAATGATAAGACACTCAAACCCACTTTGACCATTTCCTCCACCAGACTTAGAATCTACCATTTCACCCATGATTCCTGGTTCCTTTCACTGAGAAATGGCATTAAGATACCTAATGTGAACACCGGGTTGTGGCTGTGGGTTGGTCATTGTTCCTAGGCCTTTTCAATGGACAAAGCTAGAAATTTTTTGTGGTTCTTTTAGAACTTAGGGTATACCCACAAGGGCTGTCCAGTCAAATGATTTTGTTCTAAAGTCACTTGAAAGAACTTCATGCTTGGTTAAGTCACCAGCTCACTTAGACATTAAGATTCATTTGTTTTCATATTGAATTTGATTTTGGGAGGTGACATTTTAATTTGCACCTAATTTTTTAATTGTTTAAAACGTTTACATGGTTCCAAAGTTAAATCTACAAACAAGGTGTATTTGGAGAAGTTTAGCTTCTACCATTTTCCCTCTACCCTGTTCCTTCCATCCCCCTGTGGGTAACCATTTCATTTCCTGTTTATTATTGAATTTTTAACATAAACAAATATACACATATATTTATATACCCTCCTTTCTTACATAAAATGCTGGATGCTTTACACATTTTTCTCTACCTAGCTTTTTTCACTAAACACTCTATCCTAGAGATCGTTCCTTAGCATTATTTAGGATTACTATTCCTTCTGACAGCTGCATAATACTCCGTGATGTGGCCGTATCATACATAGTTTATTCAAGCGGCCCCCTCTTGATGACAGCCTTTTGAAATTACAAATAGTACTGCAATAATTAACTTTATGCCTGTGTCTTTTTGAATTTCTGCTAGCCTATGGGGGGGGTTTCGATTTTATGCTGAATAACTGGACTTCAGAAAATGTGCAGGTGTCTGATCGTTACAATCTGCTGGGACAGAGGGTGTCCAAAAGAAGCTCCATCCCTGTGGGCAGGGCGTTAGGTTGATTTTTATTTCTGAGAGGCGTGGCCGCTGCAACTGTCAATCATCCTTTCAGGAACCAATCAGGGGGTGACAAACGAGAGCTTGCAAGAGGGAAGGAACCTGATGCTCCACCGAGGAGAGAGGACGTACAGGACGTCACTGGAGAATAGAGGCAGGTGAAGGGACTTCTACTAGAGTCACCCGGTCCAGGAAGTGGCCCTGGCAGTGCCAGCTGTGGACTCTGGGGGAGGCCCTTGAATCTGTGGACTCAGAATAACCCAGTTATTGGTTTTAATTTTCTCCGTGTTTAATTTTTCTTGTTTTATGTCACGATCTTTAGACGAGTTTTGTCAAGCATTACAGCCGTATCTGGGTTGCACCGTGGAAAGTTCAGACAAGATGTGCGTGTGGTTGGAACGTGGCGAAAACGGAGAGAAACCACGAGATTCTAAAACCCCTGCCCCCGAGGCGCAGCAGGTGCAGCTCCAGAGCGGCTTGCGCTTCCAGGAGGTGGCGAACGCTGGTCCCACAGAAATCCCTGTGGCACCGAGAACGGTCTGGCGGGACTAGAGACGGTCCAGATTCGGGTCCCGTTGGTCGGAGTCAGAAATCCTGATGGAGAGCCACCGAAAAGACGCAGAGAGGAGCGTTCCCAGGAGATCTTTCCTTTAAAGTGGGAAAGGACCATGGAGCATGGACTGAGGAAGTAATAATGATGGCACATTAAGTGATTTACAAACAGGCTACAAAACAAGGAGTATGGCATACCATTTTTTCCAATTAACCACATACAAAATATAAAAGAATAATTTATGGTGTATAAATAGGCACATTATCTTAGTCCGTTTGGGCTGTTATAACAAAATACCATAGACTAGGTAGATTATAAACAACAAATTTCTTTCTCGCGGTTCTGGAGGCTGGGCAGTCCAAGCTTACGGAAGATCCGGTGCTGGGGGAGAGCCCTTTTCCTGGTTGATGGAAGGTGCCTTCTTGCTGCATCCCGGAATGGTGATGGGGAGAGGCAGCTCTCTGGGCCTCCTTTGTAAGTGCACTGATACCACGAATAAGGGCCCCAGCCTCGTGATCGAATCATCTCTTAAAAGCCCCATCTCCTGAAACCATCGCACTGGTGATTAGGTTTCCACAGAAGAATTTGAGGGGAAAACAAACATTGAGACCACAGCACACATCGAAATGAAAATGACAGCAATGAAATAAGAACGGGTGATGAGATTGCAGGTAATTATTTTTTTCTTTGTCTTTTTCTGTGTTTTTAAAAGTTGTCTATATTGAGTACATATTTATTTTGAAATAAAAATATTTTGAAATAATAAAAAAACACAACTTAGGGAAAAAACAGGAAAAGGCATTAACAGGAAATATAGAAATGAAATATAAATAGGCAATGAACTTAGGAAATAGGTTATTCAAACACACTTGCAAATAAAAGGAAATTTAATGTAAAACATCAATGAGATGTCATTTGAATTAACCAGCTGATGATTTTTAAAAAATTATTCCAATACCTAGTATTGCTAAGAATGTAGAGAAAATGGCTCCTGTACAATTTTGGCAGGAAGCTAAATTACTGCTTTCTTTTCTGAAAGGAAGTTTGGCATTATTTATCATACTCCTTAAAATATTCCTACTCTAGGGCCCAGTCACTTAACTTACACAAAACAGTCTAAATTTTAAAAAATCAGATATGTGCATAATGACTGTGTTCAGGAATATTTATTATAATTATTTTTAATATCAAAAATTATTAAAACTTAAATGTTCAAAATTAGAGGTTAATATTCTTCAGTCAATTAAAATTATAACCTTTAAGAAAAATAGTAACTATATACTGTTGAGTAGAAAAAACAGATTAAAGACTATATGTCTAGTATAATCACAGTTTTGTTTATAAAACTGTATGTATATTTGTGTGTGCAAAAATGTTAACAGTGATTGAATCTATAAAGAGATTTGGATTTTCTTCCATAGACATTGTTGAATTTTGCAAATGTTCTACAATGAACCTGTAATATACACACACTTGAACATAGATACATTTATACTTTTTTTAAGGAAATGTTTTTTAAAAGCACAATTCTGGAATGGGAATCTACAGAGCAGCAATGGGAGGAGACTAGAATGATCCCTGTGGGCATGGATTGGAGTTGGAGATATCAGTGTGAACGCATTTCTCTTTACATAGACACAGATAGTTATGTACGGATATACTCACAGATATGTGTGTATATGAGGTGAGTATGCACACGTTTCCTTACTCTGTCAGCTGAGAGTGCCTAGAAGTAACAACAACCCAGTTACTCTGAGCACACACCCTGCCCAGATCTTCATTTCTAATACCTTTCCCCAATAAATGGAATCAGGGCTCTTTAGAGAAACGGCTGATTCTAAAACTAGGGTGGGAAATATACAAGATGAGCCTGGAACATCTTACTGTGCCAGAAAATAAAGACATGCTCAAAAATAAATAAGTAAACCCACAGCGATGGGAGCGTGTGCCGAAGGAGCCAACTGCAAGAGCTCCCCAATGGCCAGAGCTGGAGCAATTTGAGTAACAAAGTAAATGATGTAGTACTGGATTATATTCAAAGTATAAATATAAATATGCATGAGTCAACAGTGATATAAGTAATTGAATAAATGAATAAATGGGTGAGAAGAGACAGTTTTATGTGCAGCAGGATTCCAAATAATATATGTAGATACTCCAACCTCAAGGAGATGGAGCATAACTACCACTCCTTACATGTGGGCTGCACATAGTGACTTCCTTCCAAAGAGGACAGCGTGGAAAGGGAGATGGGGTGGACAGTGAGTAATTTTACCTTGGAGAAACTAACAAACACAGCTTCAGCCAGGTGATCGAGACTGACATCAACAGTGACAAGTCATGCTGATAGCATGTCCCCTTGCTATGAGTGATAATAATGGTGATCTTCCTCTCAAAAACCCACAGCCCCAGTCTAACTGCGAGGAAAACATCAGACACATCCCAACTGAGGTTACATTCTACAAAATAGCCCACCAGTACCCCAAGAACTGTCGAGGACATCAAAAGTCTGAGAAACCGTCACAGCCAAGAGGACTCTAAGGAAATACGACAACTAAATGTAATGCGGTGAACTGGATGGGATCCTGGAACAGAAAAAGGACATTAGGTTAAAATAAAGGTAACCTAAATAAACTACAGACTTTTAGTTAATAATAACATATCAATATTGGTCACTAATTGTGACAAATGTACCATACTAATGCGAGGTGTTAATAATAGAGGAAACTGGGCAAACAGTATATGGGAACTCTCTGTATTATCTTTGCAAATTTTCTGTAAATCTAAAAATATTTTAAGAAATAATATTCTTTTAAAAATCAAGGTTCTGTAACAAAACACAATAACAGCATTTTCAGAAATTCTCTCTCCAGGATAGGAAGGAGGCCATTAAAGGCAGTTATTTCTAGAGAAAAGGATTATTTTATTGATTTAAATTAACAGAAGAGCTAAAAATATACACTAAAAGGAGTAATATTTTTCTCTTCATTAAGAGTGAAATACTACATTTTTCTGAATATACAGTTATCTACAAGGCTGTAATTTCAGTATTCTTTATTACAAGGTAAGTGGGAAAAGAGGGAATTTATCTGAGAAAGGCACACCTTCCAAACAATAGAGCCTGCTTCTGAAGATAAGCTACTCCAAAATCCAAAAGAATAATTTTGAAACCTGGTTTGGGATCCTCATAAAAGGACAAAAAATAATAGACTTTTAAAAATAATGACCAGAGTCATAAAAAAAGATTAAGATGAACAAGCAACAGAAAGAGATAGAAAAGGAGGTTAATGACACAAAAGATTTCAAGGAAACTTAAAATGTTGTAGCAGAATTAAAATGAACATTACAGACAATAAATGACAGTATAGGATGTGGACAATAAGCTTAAGAATACTAACCACCCCCCAAGGTTAGCATAAAAGGATAGAGAGATTAAGAGGAAGAAAGAAAACATAATGATCATGGAAGATGGAGAATGGAGAACAAAGATATAATAAAAAGTACAACTAAAGAAGAGAAAAGATAGAACAGAAGCAAAATCTGAAGATATCATAGAAGAAAACAATGATGAGCTAAAGATTCACCAATTTATATAAATTTAAACCTTTAAACATTTTATACAAACAAAATAGTCATTTATATGTAAAGGCAACACAATAACATTCTAATATAACAAGAACTCAGAAAATATACTTTTCATGTGTCCTTCTTCAAAGAAATTACCTAATTATATACTCCAGTCAAAACTAAAATCTTAGAAATGGGACAGTAATAAACACTGAACTTGGTCAAAATACTTAAGTCTAAACTGTTTTAAATATAGTTTTAAAACTGAAAGGAAAAGTAACAATGTAATAATGATCTGGTACCAAAAATCTGTGAAGAAGGGAAAAGTAAATTATATTAAAGACTTTCTCTCAGATGGAAGGCAGCGAGTTGCATAGCCCAAAGATACTGCTTTGTTTCTGAACCCTGTAATTAGAAAAAGAAAAATCAGAGAACAAATTTGAAACACTGCAGATAACCATTACTAGAATTTACATCATATGTTAACCTCTAAAACATAGACAAATATAACAGGAAAGTCAATATAGTTCAAATAGCATAAGATAGGAAATAAGACTCTCAAATTAGCATTCTCTGTTTTTTTGTTTTTGAGACAGAGTCTCGCTCTGTTGCCCCGGCTACAGTGCTGTGGCATCAGTGTAGCTCACAACAAACTCAAACTCCTGGGCTCAAGTGATCCTCCTGCCTCAGCTTCCTGAGGAGCTGGGACTACAGGCATGCACCACCACACTTGGCTAATGTTTTCTGTTTTTAGTAGAGACAGGGGCGGGGAGCCGGGGGGAGCCTCACTCTCTTGCTCAGGCTGGTCTCGAACTCCTGACCTCAAGTGATCCTCGTGCCTTGGCCTCCCAGAGTGCTAGGATTACAGGCGTGAGCTACTGCACCTGGCCAAGACTCTCGAATTAGGCCCCAAAAATATGTTAAGCCAAGAACTACATGTTTTTCACAAAATACAAGCGTAAAATAAAAGCATCAAAACGTATTTCAAAACTGGAAGAATACAGGAGACATGGTACAAATGTGAATGAATATTAGATGAAAAGAAGCCTAGACAAAAACACTAAATGGGACAAAGAGGGATATTTTACAGGAATAAGGGATATAATTCAAAATGAGGATATAATGCAATATTCAGCAAACACTTATCAGTGCTCACAGCTTTTCAGGGAAACAATTACATGAAACATTTAATGGTAACTATTACTAAAATTTAAAGTAAAATATATAACTTTTTGAGTTATTCTGTTCCTTACAATATTCTATTTAAATACACAAAGAAAAAATGTCAGAAATACAAAGGAAAACTGACACAAACACTGTAATTTTGAGAACCTTAAACATGCCATTATTGTTTTGGGCAGATCAAAAAATGAACAAATACATAAAGGATCTAGATTTTACAATGTTTTGAAAGTTTAATTTTTAAAATGAGGTGAAGAGAGAGTACATTTTTTCCTGGCAATTACAAAATATTTATAAACATAGAACACATAATAAAATGCAAAAAATTACAATAATACTATAAATTAATAACAGGCATTACCTGAGGATAATGGATCCTGAGAATAATCCTCTTAAAGTAAATCCCCTTAACAGGAAGTTCAAAATTTTAGAATAAGAAAGAAAAGCTAGAGTGGAACTTTAATTTGAAAATTGAAACAAAAAATTATCAAAGGAAGTCTATTTTCCTGCATATTTAATGAAATTAAAGAACAAAAAATTAAACATTGATTTTTGGCATATTTGTTCTGACAAAATTTGGGATCTCATGATATGACATCCTTCATGTTTAAATAATCAAAAGACTCATTTTTCAAAAAAAAAAATCAAAGCCTTTATCAGTTTCCCAAAGGTCTTTTTAATGCTTTTCTCTTTAGATATTTCTCCTCTGAAGCTATAATGTCATCACCTTGTAGATTTTTCAGCAATATTCTGCCAGACCTTTATTTGTCAAAGAAATTTGGGTGATTTCAGCAGTTCTCCAACATTACCTTCATCAACTTGATAAAATCCTACAAGATCTCTCTTTAATCAAATCTCATGTGATTGCTTTCTTTTGTCAGGAAAAAATATGTGACAATCAGCTAGAGGTTACTGGACAAAGAGATCTGACCAGACGGACAGGTATAGACCCTGGTCCTAACCGGTAAAGAAACCTTTAAGATAAGACTAATTTTATAAATGGATAATTAATCAGTGAACATTTCATGTTATGACAACTTCGCTGCCCTATACAACTTCATAACTATATGGAGTTAGATATCGCAGACCTTCCTTCGTGGACTTGTAGGACAAATTCTGTCCTACATAATTATGTATAAGAAGATACCGAAATTGCAATGATAGATTATTTAGAAGTTAATTACAATGAAAATAGATCATATCAAAACCAATGGAATACAGCCAAGGTGTTAAACAGTGGGGAATTTACGGAGTTAAATGCTTTCATTATTAAATAATATTGGAAATAAACGAAGCATTTAACTTTTTTAAAAAGCTGGAAAAGGACATGAAACTTAAAAATTGGGAATTAACAAAGATGCAAATATCAATCAAAAAATAAATCCCCCAAGCTCTGATTTTTTGAAAAGACTAAGCATTCCAACACTAGACAGCAGAAAGGAAGAAAGGAAGGAAGAAAAGGGAAAGAGAGAGGGAGATGGAGAGAGTGAGAGAACAAGGCAATCATAAAACATTAGTAATGGTAAAAGGTGTTGTTCTCAAAAGATCAGGTTCTGGAAGACTTTCAAAGTCCATTTGTTCTTAAATCTAATGTAATGACACAAAGTGACTGCTATCGCCATCTGTTGGTAGCAGACAGAGTTGACAACTTCACTCTGCCTTTGTTCATATCTAAAAAGTCTCATAAATTGAAATTTCAAAATTGTTTTTAATTTACGATTTCTGAAATATTTTAAAAGATACAAAGTACCCAAGATACTATGTCAATTAATTTTTAAATCTTGATTAATGGGAAAATGTCGCAAATTACCAAAAAACTAAAAATGACTCAAGAAGAGGTAGAAAAGTGAAAACCATGAATGACCAGGTACTTTTTTTTTTTTTTTTTTGAGACAGAGTCTCACTTTGTTGCCCGGGCTAGAGTGAGTGCCGTGGCATCAGCCTAGCTCACAGCAACCTCAAACTCCTGGGCTCAAGCGATCCTCCTGCCTCAGCCTCCCAAGTAGCTGGGAC
>CAUYSK010124984.1:0-23803 GCA_963575035.1 Avahi laniger | reverse complement strand
TTAAATCTGTTATCCAACGTGAGTTGATTTTTGTGAGAGGTGAAAGGTGTGGATCCTGCTTCAGTCTTCTACATGTGGCTATCCAGTTTTCCCAGCACCATTTATTGAATAAGGATTCTTTTCCCCAGTGTATGTTTTTCTCTGCTTTGTTTTGACCATATTTCTAATGAATAGTTTGTCTTTTTCTTATTGATTTATAGGAGTTCTTCATATATTCTGGATTTGAGTCCTTTGCCACATATATATATATATGTACACACACACACACACACACACATATATATACACACATACATATACATATACACCGTAATATCTTCTCCCCACACTGTGGATTGACTCTCCAGTCTCTTAAGTGTGTCTTTTGAAGAACAGAAATTCTTCCTTTTAATGTAATCCAATTTATTTATGTTTCCAGGAAATATGCTTTGACCAGTTGGATCCAGTTCCTATCTTCCTTGCTCATTCCATTCTCCCCTTCTGAGTGATCTTGTTTTCTGTGTTGTGTCTTGTATTTTGGGGAAAATTAAAAAAAAATGGTTTTCAAGGAAAGACCCCACAGTTCAGGTCCAACTGTTCCCCTTGAAACATTTTTCTCTTGTGGGCTCGAGCACCCCTGGTTCCTATGCCTGGGGACCTCCCAACCCTTCCAACTTTCCCTGGAATCAAGGTCAGTTAAATGGATGGATTGTCTCTCTTCTACTTTAAATCTGATTGTCTTACTCCAAAGAACCTAAAAGGCCAATAAACCTATAAAGAGTTTCTCCAGCTCATTAATAATCAAACAGATGCTAATTTAAGGTATAATGAGATACCACTTTACACCTATTGGACTGGCAGGAATTAGAAAGCTGGATAACACCAAGTGCTGGCAGGGATATGAGGGCATGGGAAGGCTCATGCCTTGCTCCTGGAAGTGTCTCAGGGAGCAGAGCAGGCAGGTACTATTGAGTTAAGACAATACCCTATGAACCAGCAGGCCCACTCACAGGCCAGGAGGGCATGTGGCAGTGATGTGGATCACAGCATTGTGGTGGTGGTGGGGAGCATCTGGGTGTCACCCCTAGGGGAGTAACACACATGAATCTTTGAAACATACTGCTGGCTACAAAAGTAAAAAACAGAAAGAGATATACAATTTGTATAAATTAAAATACTTATGCACAAAAGAAAAATAAGCACTTTGCAAAAACACAAAAAAACAAAAACACATTGAGATGGTTGTTGATGGGGGGATGGGAGTGAGGAACGGGGATAAAGGAGAATTATAAAAGCTGTGAGCCTTGACCTTCTCTTGCTTACTGCATCTTCTGGCTCCATCTTTAAAAAGCCCCTTCTTCCATCATCTCTTCTGGTCCCCCTTCCAGTGATCTCAGCCCTTACCTGGCAATCTCCCTTGAGATCAGCCCCATGTCTGGCCAACACGAGTTAACATTTGCAAGGATTCATTCACATTTACTGTGAATGAGTACTCAACACACAGTAGTGGCCCACGTGCAGCCCTACAGGACTGGGGAACCAGAGAACTTGAGGGGCACCACATCCTATTAGTCATGGTGGCTGGCACCTGGGAACTGCTCAGCACATGTCTTTTGAATGAACCAAAGACACGTTGGCTCTGCTGTTCCACATGAGCTGTGTCAACCAGGGCAAGTGCCTTGGCCTCTCTGAGCTTTGATTCCTAGCTCTGTCAAACTGGAGAGGATGGTTATAATTGCTCCTTCCCAGGGTTATTGTGAAGGTCAGATGAGATCATTGCCTTGAAAACACTTTGTTAACTATAAAGAGCTATCAAAGCAATGGAAAAAAGTGTAGAGAAAATAACGCAAGAGGCTCAAATCCCATCAAGGCCTCGTATTAGCTGTGGGACCTTGAATAAAGTAGCACCCGCTAGTCTCAGGTTTTAAATTCTGTAAAATGAGAAACAATAATGTCAACCCTGTAGAGTTGTTATGAGGATTAATGACAATGCAAGTAAAGTACTTGCTGTGTAATAGTGGGTGTCCAGAGAATGAGAGCTCTATGTCTCCGTGCATTAATTTATTTAGTGAATACTTGCCGGATGCTGCTATGGTATGAATTTTGTGTCCCCCTCAAATTCATATATTGAAATCCTAACCCCCAAAGTGGTGGTATTTAGAGGTGAGGTCTTTGGGAGGTGATTTGGTCATGAGGGTGGAACCCTCATGAATGGGATTAGTGTCTTTATAAAAGCGGCCCCAGAGAGCTGCCGTGTCCCTTCCATCAAGTGAGGACATAGCTAAAGATACTATCTATGAACCAAGAAGTAGGCCCTCACCAGAGACTGAATCTGCCGTCTGCCAGCGCTTCTCAGCCTCCAGAACTGTAAGAAATAAATTTCTGTTGTTTATAAGCCACTCGGTCTATGGAACTTTGTTATAGTAGCCCATATGGACTAAGATAAACGCCTACATTGTACCAGACAGGGTTCTAGACTCTGGGAATAGAGCAGTGAACAAAACAGACAAAAATCCAAAAATCCCTGTCCTTTGGTCTGGGGAGGAAGGAATCAAACAAGAAATAAAATTAGTAAGATAGTATGCTAGATGATGAGAAAGGCTATGACAAAAACTAAGCGGAGAGGGGAATAGGGAGCCCTAGGGGCGAGGTGGAGGGGATTTCCTTTTTAGGTAGAGTGGTCTGGGAAAGCCTTGCTGAGAGGCGATGGCTGAGAAAGACCTGAAGGAGCTGAGAGAGCAAGCCCTGGGGCAGTGCAAAGGCCCTGAGTTGGATGCATACCTCGAGTGTTCAATGCACAACAAAGAGGCCTGGTGGCTGGGATGAGCTTAGACACGTAAAGGCAGCAGTGGGGCTGATGGAGCAGGCCCTTAAATTTGCTGTAAGCTCTACCTGACCACACAGGAATATCTCAGGGGAGGAGAAAGCATTGAGAATGCTGTGATTTTCAGGTGTGGAAAAGGAGCCAAGGTAGGTGTATTAGTTATCTACGGCTGCCTAACAAATTACCCCAAAACTTAGCAGTTTAAGACAACAAACATTTATTATCTCACTATTTTTGTGGGTCAGGAATTCAGATTCAGGCACAGCTTAGGTCTCTCCTAGGGCTACAATCAAGGTGTTGCCTGGGGCTGCAGTCATCTCAAGGTTTGATGGGAAAGGTCGCTTCTGTCCTGCTCTAGCTGCTGTTGGCAGGATTCAGTTCCCTGCAGGCTGTCGGCTGGAAGTGTCTCTTGGCTCTTTGCCATGTGAGTCTCTCCTAGCTCAGCTCACAACATGGCAGCTGGCTTCCTGCAGGGCCAGAGAGCATGCCCAAGAAGGAAGCCACAGTCCTCAGGTGACATAATTTCAGAAGTGACATCTCATCACTCTGCCTCATTTTATTTGCTGGAAAACAAGTCACTAAATCCAGTCCTTGCAGAAGGGGCGAAGATAATGCATACTTATTCATAATGACAGGGGTAGGGAGTCAACTCAGCAATCGATCAATTAATTGATCAATTAATTTAGAAGCGAAGTTGCCTACCACCAGGAAGCTATAATTTTCAGGTGTGGCAAAGTTGCCAAAGACTACAGATGGGTGAGAAATTATTTGTCCAGATGCAGCAGGGACATTTGGGCCTTACTTTGTAAGTATAATACAATCTAGTTGTACTTTCTGCAAGGACTAAGAGTAATTGAATAACTAGAAACTATATATTTACTTATTTATTTACCTATGTGGTCCTAGATAACCTGGCTGATGTGTTCCCTGGCTGTTCATTCTGGGGCTAAGTTTCAACTTGCAGGGAAAAGGCATTTAGTTATGTGTGCGAGGGTGTGTGTGTGAGAGTCTGTGTAAAGCTGCAAGTGTGCGTGTGCGCATGCGTGTGTGTGCTTTTGCTACAGTCTCTGTATCTTGGGTCCTACTCTTCTCCGGGCCTAGGGACCCCCGGGTTCACCTTTCCTCTGCTCCCCCCTCTACACTTTGTTGGGAGGTCACGTGTGAGGAAACAAGCCCCACGTGGTTTTAATCATTTTGCTATAAAAGCTGAGCTGCTCTCTGCTTTGATCCAGGCTGAGCTGCTGGAGGAAGGGCTGGGGGCCGGGGGCCGGGCTGGCCTGTCCACGGAGCGCTCCACACACAGGTCCCACATCAGATGGCAGCCGTAAAATGGAGCACAGCTCATTAATTCTGCCTCTTAACCAGGGCACCTGACAAGAAGTGACTTTGAAAACTTGGAGAACGGCTGGGCAGGGGTGGGGTGGTGGGGGGTGGCGGTGGGCGGCTCTTGGTCTAGGCGAAGAACATCTGTTTCCAGGTCCCTGGCTGTTAAATTGACATCTTTTTATTTGAAAAGTTTCTTTTATTTCCCAACTTCCTGCAATTGGCAAGGTCTCTGTGTCCGGGAATAGGCTGTCATGGCTCTGTGGGCAATACCAGCTGAGTGGCCCCGCTGTCCCGCAGGACAGACCTACAAGTGCCAAAGTGGGCAGCTTGGCGCTCAGTCAATTATTAAACCTATGTTTGTGCAGAGAACATCAAACCCCATAAAAAGCCAAAATGGCCTTGAAATTGAAAACCCTGTGAACGTTGTGAGGCTCCATCTGAGAAATATTAGTGTTTTGGAGCTAGGAAATTCACTGGGAGCCTTGTGTTTCATCAAGAGTCTTCTTTTCCTGGCCCAGCAATAAGTTCCCTTAACAAGAACGACCCCAAACCCCTGCTGTCTGCAGCCTTCATCCTGGATGCTTAGATAGCTCTTGGTGACCAAAGACCCAAGTTTGACCTTTAACCTCAAACTGGCAAAGGTCACTAGCAAAGGCTGGGTTGACCCTTCTCAAGGTGAGAGCCCAGGGCTCTTAGGATGAGAACTGAAAGTGGTGCGTGAAGATCCTATTTCTTTCTACTTTGTCCTAGAAGCCTTTGGGTCATCTTATGTTCCTGGCCGTCCAATCCGCATGCTTTATCCTTCACCCTTTAAGATCCACCCTTGGCTGGGTGGATCACTGTCAGCAGCACAGACAGGAGTCAACACGTGAGAAACAAGTGCATGGCTGAGTCCCGAGGGAGCATCAAGAGATGACTGTGTCTGGTGCACCTGTTGGCATGCACGTGTGTGTGCATGTGCGTACCTGTTGGCATGTGTGTGCATGTGCGTGCACACAGCGCAAGTGTTGTGCCAGAAGGAGTGAGTCTGAATGTTGGTGCATCTGTGTGAAAGCATTGGTACCATAGTGTGTGTGAAGCATGAGCCTTGGAAGTGAATAGATGAGGACATAAAATATCTTTGTCAGAATATGTTTCCGTATATAAAGGTGCATGAGGAACTACTGGGCGAAGTGGCGGTGGTGTGCTCGTGGGACGTGAATGGGAATTTCCACGTTCACGTGTTTCCTCGAAGTCATGGAGATATCCTCATTGGCTTTGCTTTGCCAGTGACTCTCAACACTCACGTCCCTTAGTTTCCAAGATCTCCAGTATTTCCGTCCCCACCCCTTTGAAGCCCCCTTCAAGATTGGAGACTCTCTGGTCAAATTGACTGGCTCTATTTCTAGTCTTGGCAAGTTGCTTAACTCTACACATTTTAGTTTCCTTGTCTGTATAAGGAGAGTAAAATGTACCAATTTGGAGAATCTATGAAATAATTCATGTAAAGCAATTCGATATAACCTGGCTGAGGTCATTTCAGCATTTGGTTAGATGTCGTCAGCATCACCCCTTGCCCCTTCCATTACTCCCACCTCTCATCCAAATCCTGTGCTTCCATTATACCTTGATCATCTTCCACTCTCCCTGATCTTCCTTCATCACATTATCAACCCCCATTAAGTCAGTGACCCCAGCCCCTTCGCCATAGCTGCTGTGCACCACCTTTCCAATCCAGACCACCAAACTAGACCACCAGACCACCGCTCCTGGAAGGGTGAAACCAGCAGGATGTGACCCTGCCAAGATGGATCACTTGAGTGGCAGAACCAGAGTGTAGATACTTCTTGATTTCTCAACCACTTGGGTGAAGAACAAGAACAGGTGAGTGAAAGCAGGAAGGAGCTACTCCAATTGGCCCTACAGCATGCTTGCTTCTCCCCCTCTTCCCTCTTTGGGCTTGGCTTGTGGTTAGGAGGGAGGCCTGGGAGCAAGACTATATTGTCAGCTTACTACCAGCTTGGGGGCATCCAAGAAAGAAAGTCAATGTCTTGGTCACTTTGGCTTTTCCATTCCAATTTGAATATATTAAAATGCAACATTCCAGCTGTGCAAATCCCCAGGCCATTGAAATAAAAGGTTTTTAACTTTAACCATTAAAGATTTAACTGGCCAATAAATCTAAGTATGTGGGGGGTTGTTACCAAACGTTTATTACATTGCTCTTGCTTTTAACTTAAGAGCAAATGCCAAGTATGGACTTCCATGAAAAAGACATTCCCTTCTGGTCAAAACTGATGTCAGCCCCCGACCAAAAAAAAAAAAAAAAAAAAAAGCAAGAGATTGCTGTCTCCATAAGGATCCACTCACTTTCCTCTCAAATCTCTTTAGGAGTTAAAATGGCTATATCAGTTTTATAAACCAATTTGCTTGCTTCAAAAAAAGGAAAAAGAAAAAGGTCTATAATAGCTTCTCATAGCCTTTCGTTGCCATGGTCAGAACATGACTAAGTTAATCCAAAAGTCTACTTTCAGTTTGAGCGTCTTGGCGCCAACTTTTCCAGAGCCGAATTTTATAAAGGCACAAAGGGGATATATCTTTGGTGAAGAAAATCACAAAATCTTTCTCTTTTAGTATCTTCTGGGTGAGTTGGGTAATCAGTGCCTTGGATCGTAGGGCTCAGTTTTGCCATCTTTTCCATTAAGGCAAGCAACCATCTGTTCAGTGGTGAAATATGGCTTTTAATTTACACAAATGTAAAAGTATAGAACTTAACAATCATATTCACCCTGGACTTAAAAAATGAATAGAGGCCAGATAAATCTTGGTCATTAAAAAAAAAAAAACAGCACCAAAAAAAAAAAAAAAGAGCTGACGTACATGTTGAGTTATACCAGCCAACACAGGGACAGAGTCACATTCCAGATGTGCTATTTTCCTGCCCATTGACAGCTCTCCAACCCACTCCAGTAGTAAAAAAGTCCTGAAGTGGATTTTTTAATCTGGCTTAGACTCCTTTTTGCCCACGAGGCCTGCTGGGTGGGTCCTCTGGGTTTCATTTCCACAGAACAAACCAGGGAGCTGTGTTTGTGGGAAATACACAGTAAATCCTGGCCTTTGCTCAGGAAAATTCCCTCTGGAGCATTTTTCACATCTAAATAGGAGGTGCATAAAGTTGATAAGCAGTTGTATTTTTTTTAAGTGATTTTACTTTTAGCTTGAAGTCGTTTAGCTCAAAGATTTTTAGCTCTATGAGGCCTTATCCTCTGTTCCCTAAGCCAGAGTAGCATGACAATGGTGAACACATACACAGCCAGTTCAGATGGCAGGGGACACCCACATGTGCCTTTTGAGTGGCAACCCATCCATACTTCCCTGGCTTCAGTTCTCTGCTCACAGGATCCCCATCTTCATCCACTTCCTCCATCCCATTGCCACTGCCCAGAAGGAAGTGTGAATCCCAGGGACCCACTAGGGCTGCAGTAGTATTTCCCCTGGAGGTTCTTAAGAGTCTTTGATGTGAATGTGGCAGGGAAGGGCTCAGCTTGCTAAATTTTAAAGCCTCCTCAATGGATTGGGAGGTGGAGGCACTGGAGAAATTATTTTCAAACCAGACTGGTCTAGAAGAGACACTGTGGTTTATTTTCTGGGGTTCTCTCCGGGAGGCAAATCCAGAAACTCCAAAGACCTATTTTGAGCCTCTAAATAGCAAGGATCTTCAGCACGTGGGGGAAGCAGAGGGTGGCTCCCACCGGCCTCTCCCTGGGGTATTTCCAAAGGGATTTTGCTATCCCTCTGCCTTCTCTAATTTTCAAATCCCAGCCTGTTGAATGTAGGAAAGAGAAAGTGCGAGACGAAGGCTCCTCAACTGTTGTTTAGCAAGCTTTGCTTCCTGAACGACAAGCTGCTTTGGAAGAAAAAATTTGTATATGGATCCCTAGTGCCTGTACAACTGTACATGGCAGTTCTGTTTTGGGGGGTTATAATCTTGGTGTTCTTGGAGAAAAGGCACCTATCCTTCCTCCCAGAAGGATTACAGTTGCTTAGAAGATGCTCATTCCATTTGTTCATTCATCCATTCCTATATTAGCTCATTCATTCATTCAAGAAATATTGCTGGATACTTTCTATGCGTCTTTCTCTCTGCCAGGGATTTGGTTCAGGGCTGTAGACAGACCAGGACCCAATGCCTGAGTAGACACTCAGCAGAGTCCTCTGGAAAGAGGAAAGTGACCCTTGACTCTGTCCCTAGGGTTTACTGAGTGAGCACCTCCTCTCCGTGAGTGTTCAAAACAGAAGAGTCTTGCACACATTAGAGGCCGATCAGTCTTACTTGGGTCTTTGGTCATCTCCCTCCAGCTCCTCAAGGTGCTGTTTCAGATCTCCCCACCATCTGTAACTCCCAACTCCTCCATCTCCTCCACATCCCATTCCTGTTTTTAGAAAAAGCAGGCGGATGTTGGCTCTGCCCCCTGCCAGGTAGCTTCCTCTGCCTCTGCTCCTGCCAGCGCCCTCCCGCCCACTCTCCCAGCTGCAATGTCAACACTGATCCCTCCTGTTTCCCTCAGGATCTGTCTACTCTCACCTTCTCCAGAAGCCCCTGTACTGTGAAATCTCTCCCTCCTCCATTGCTCAGTCTCCCCTTCCTGCCGGGACTTATGAGGCTGTCCCCATGCTGTGGGCTTTCCGCTCTCAGGCTCACCGTGGCCAGTCTCAAGGTCCCCGCGACCCCAGACCCCAGAGAGGGGACAGACTCCATCTACACAGGCTGGGACCATTGCTCCTCCTGCCATGACATGGCCCCAAATGCTTCCCCTTGCTGCTTTTTTCCTTTTCCCTTCTGAATATAGCCATTTAAAAAGGTCGAAATGGGCTTCATGAGGTTTAAGGGGTTTATTAGTTTTAAAAACCATGTTCCCTGTTTGGAGGAAGGGGAAACAGCCGCCTTCTTTTCACATTACGTCAATCCACAGGCGTCTGTAATTTACATTTTTTTTAACTCAAATGTTCAGAAATAATGGAAAGGCTGCTTGAAAAAAACAGATGAAATAAAAACTGGGGGAAATGTGTATTATACAAAAACCAGACCTGTGAGGCTGAGGCGAGACACACCGATGACCTGGGGAGCTGATTAATGAGGCAAAGCAAAGGAAGCCCAGGTGAGTGTAGACGCCACGCTTTCTCCACTGCCGAGGACGCCCGTGCTGGCATGTCATTTCCCACGCACAACGTCAAGGATGGTTTTCATCTGGAAAATTTAGAGCCGCTGATGTTTCTGCCCTAGGAGAAAAGACTCCCGAGCTGTGGAAATCTTGGGGCACGCGGAGGAATGGAGTTGGGGGCATGGAGGATGGGACCCTGCTGGGCCTCAGCCTCAGTTTCTCTCAGTCCTCAAAGTCAGTCTTTTCTGATCCAGCCTTGCTTTATTTAGTTTCTTCTCCTCTCTTCCTCCTCCTACTCATTCTCTGAGAAAAAAAGGGATGAGGGTCAGACGGTTAAGGCCTTGGTAAGTTGTATTAACAGTTTCATTTTCTGATAATCTTCTAATATAACCACTTCATTAAAAGAAAGAAACCCTACTTAAAAATCAAATATCTCCTTACAAAATAGCTTTCTGATTTCTGCAAATAGTTTTTCTCTGTGCATTATGTCTGTAAATGCTGTGTCATTTAACATTCCTTTGGCAAATATTTTAAGCATATACCATGCGTTGAGGATGGTATTAGATTTCGGGGATCCAAGGAAACCCAAACAGACCGGGTCTATGCTGCCTACTGTGGCCGGGACAGCGGGTCAGAGAAAGCAGCTGGTGTGAGGGGATGAGGTGTCTGGCAGCAGAAGGAACTGCGGGAGTGGAGGGGCCGGGAAGAAGGGACTAGGGAAGGTTTCTGGGGGAAGTGATGTCAGGTGCCTGGCAGGCAGAACAGGAATTAGGCAGGTGAAGAGGCTCTGGAGGGGATGATTCCAGGCAGGGGGAGATTATGTGCCTGGCCCAGAGGTCGAGAGTATTGTGAACCCAAGTTCTGTTGACTTGGACTGGCAGGAGACGCACCTGGGGAGCAGTCAGGGACCCAATGAGGCGGGCTCTTTGCAAGGAGCTTAGACTGAACTCTGTGAGCACCGGGAAGCCTCTGGAGGCTTTAAGCAGGGGAGTTTACATCTCTCGGAATCACTTCCGTGTAGTAATGGAAGTGGCTTTGGAAGCCATTTAGTCCTATTCTCTCTTTTTTTAGATGATGAAGTTGAGGCCCGGAGAGGTAAATACGACCATTCCTCTTAATACCATTGCTACCAGCCATTGTTTATTGAAAGCTTATAGACGCCGCTGCAGGAGGGACTACTGATGAGGAAACTGAGGCCCAGAAAGATGAAGTAACTTGCTTAAGGTCACTTGGCTAGCAAGGGTCGAAGCCAGTATTTAAGTTAGGTCTGTCTGGCTTCCTAATCTTAACTGTACACTCTACTTTCCCAAGGTTCCATGATTAATAGTGGGGCTAGAATTTAAACCCAGGCCTCCGGATACAGGTCTGCAGGAGCTGTTGCATTGAGTATACCGGGTCTGCCTGTTTTCCTAAAAGGTGGGCAACCACCCTCCTGACATCGCTGCCTCTGTTGACCCTGTCTCCGCTGACTCTGTACTCCTGCGCCACAGCCGACGTCTCTGAATGTGCCACTTTTATACCCTATTCTTCATCTGTCTCCTTGTACGTATTTCAGAAAGATTATAATATCCACGCAGTGTCAATGTTCTGCAGAGGACGGGAACTGGACTCCAAGAAAACTGGAAGTGGGGAGAAGTTCCAAGCAGTGGGTTAAACGGTTTCGTGCGATTCTCGAGTCTGTTGGCCAAAGACACTGGCTTGGGTGGCAGGGTGGCCTCTTTCAGCCCCAGTGTGTGAGCTGGCCTATCTCTCTTGAGTTCAGCAGTCATCAGAGCTGTGACTTCCCAGGGCTGGCCACTGTAGGGCCACCTGTCCACTCTGGGACTGTCACCTTCAGGTTCTGGGCAGGGGGAGGTCAGGGCTGCCAAGCCTGGGGAAGCCTCAGCCACTTGTCATTGCTTCCCAGCTAATGACCTCCTGGCCTGGCCACATCTCAGCTAATTTCTGCAATTAGGGGGGCTTGTTTTCAGAGGCTGAAAGAGGAACTTTTCTGAATTAGCTTTTATGGTTCAGAGCCTTTAATTTGAGATTTAAAAAACATCATAGCTCACCAAAACCAAATAAACTGCAGCTAATGAAATTCGCAGAAGTTCTCGGAGAATGCTTCTCACTGGTGCTCCTGGATGATTTATTGACAGCTGGTTGTAAAAACAATCTTATTAAAGGTCATAATGTTGGGTTAAAAAAAAAGCCCTTTAATTTATAGCATAATTAGGCTTCCTCCAATAGCTCTGCTGCCAGGGCTGTCACTTAGGGCTCCGAGGAAGCCCTTGGTGTTTTTCATTATATCACAGTGAAGGAGCGCCCTGCTCCTAGAGGGCCCACTGGCTTGCTCTTTATGGCCCTTTTATTGCTGCTAAAATAGTCAAAACAGGGGGTTGATTAGAGCCAACTGATGCCTACTGATTATGGGAACACCTTTTGTGGGGGGAGGGAGGAGAGATGGAAGGGGGCTCAGGACTTCAGGACGTGCCTCCGACAGGAAGGGACAGGCTGTGAAACGTGCCTGGGAGGTGTGACCAGGCTTCCAGGCTCTTCCCCAGACACTTGTGGATTGAAAAGGCTGACCCCAGGCAGGCGTGGCTGTGGTGAGAAAAGGCTCAGGGAAGGTGCTAATGCCTCAAGGAAGAGGACAACCCCAGGGCAGGATGTGTATGGGAATAAGAACCTTAAAAATGCGAATGGGCCCCAAGGTGGAGCAGGCTCGCAGGCTGGTGGTGGGGAAACAGCTCCAAAGACTAAAAGGTCTTGCCTGCTGCTGCTGCTGCCTCGCAGAAGGAAGAGAAGGGACGCAGTACTGGTGTAGCATGGTGGGGTGGGGGGGCAGGCAGGTCCTGGAGCCTCAAAGCTGAGCTGGGGACAGAGTGAAGTTCCTAAGTGCGGTGTTGGAATGTCCTTTGTGCATCATAGAAGCGTCCCTCCTTCCAGGAGCCTGGGCACTGCTTTCTGGAGCTGGCTGCCCAGGGCTGTGCTTGTGCAGCAAAGGTGGCTGGGAGGTGTGGGGGTGAAGTGGCCGATGATGGCCAAACCTGACCGGACATTGTGACAGCTCTGAAGTTATGCTGGCCTGGGCGTGGCCTGGAGCAGGCTTGTGGGGGCTGTGGGGCTTTAGCAGCCCCAGGGATTGAGCTGCTGCTCCTGAGTCTGCTCTGCAAATGTTGGGGTGAGTGCTCTAGGGCTCATCCTGGGCTCCCTCCCCTGCCCTCCTCTCCTGAGGGGTGCCAGCTGCTCAGGCTTACCCTCCACCCTGCGTGAACCTGGTGCACGCATCTCAGTTTCCCAGCATCTGCTCAACCTTTGGAGGGCTGAGGAATCCAATTTCTGGCTCCCGGAGCGCCAGACAGAGGCCTGCGGGGCTCTCACCCATGGGCACAGGCTGTGTAGTTGCAGCCCTTCTGCCACTGTCCCCTCCTCCTCCTCTCTTCTATCCGTCCCCCTTCCTTCTGCTTTCGGAATTAATTGTGCAAAAGGTTTATTGGGGAGTAATATTGTGAAAGGAAAAGGAGAGAAAGGGAGGGGCAGGGAGGATCCTTGAGATGGACAAAGCCTCTTCTGCTGCTCTCCCTGGCCGTGGCAGGAAGGAGCGATGGGCACTGTGTGCACTTGCCCTGGCAGGGCGGAGGCCGAGCCGGGCTGGGAAGAACCTTGTCACCGAACCTGGCATTTTTTCTGAGGGGTTTCCTTAGACTCTGCCTGCCCCCCAACTCTAACTCCAGCCAGAGAGAGAAAGAGAGAGAGAAAGAGAGAGAGAGAGGGGTGTCCGGGAGAGGATGAGACTTGCTCCTTGGACCAAAGCCCTTAGCCGTGGCACTCCAAGTTCATGCAGTGGACATTACTGAGCGCCTATTGAGTGCCAGGCACTGTGCAGGGAGATGGGCTTACGGAAGTGAACTTAGGAGGTTTCCAGGCTGAGGCAGAGGTGGGCGAGAGACATTACTTAATTAATCACGTTACAATATGGTAAATGCACAGCTAACTTTACACAAGGAGCCGAGTGGGGACAAAGGAAGGAGGAGGTAACTGCCTGGTGCATGACAGCGTGGTGCAGGAGTGTGTGTGAGTGTGTGAGTGTATGCACGTGAGTGTGTGTGTGTAGTCTGAGTAAGTGTATGTCAGTGTGATGCGATGTCACCACGTGGGTCTGTGGGTGGGAGTATCCGTGTGAATGTGTATGTGAGTGTGTGAGTTGTATGTGACACTGTGGTGTGTGGGGGTGTGGGAGAGTGTGCCCATGAATGTGTGTCAATGATATTCCACAGGACTGGCCTTTGGGGACCATGGCAGCCTGGCGAAAGGTGTAAGTGCCCCAAGGGAAGGGATGGCATCTGCTGTGCTGGAACCCAGAGCCTAGGACAGTGCCAGACATAGGACATGGCCAATAACCCTTTTTTGGGTAAAAAGCTGCTTCCCCTTTCCTGCAGTGCAGGGAATAGAATCTGCTCCGTTAGCATCAGCTAAGGCCTTGGTTTCTGTTCAGGAGGCTTTGTCCTCTCAGGCAAAGAAAGGGAGCGGGAGTTTTTTCTTTTAGATATTAGTAACTGAAGCTAGAGGGTAAAGAGATAAATTCTTGAAACAATGAAGTCCTAGCAGTGTCCTGCCCCTTTAAATGACCATAACTCAAGGGTTGTAGTTTATTTTAATTGACTTCTACAAACTTCTTGTACTTTCTAAATTTTCAATTTTTTTGAATCTGAAAATGGGTTATTAACAAAAGAATCTGACTTGTCCATGCAAACTTGTGCTGGGGGAGTGTAAAAGCTGCTTGGGGTGCGGGCATGGACCCTGGGACTGATTCGGACTGCTTGCCTCCCCGGCCCCTCAGCCCACTTTCCTGCCCCAACCCGCTGTTTCTCGTTCTGACCCCGCTGCTCCTGCCATCCCGCCCCTGGGCTTTGTGTGTCAGCCTCTGCTATTTGTCTTGTTTCCCTTTGATTGACAGCCCATTTTTGGAGTCACATTTCCAGGCTGACCTCTGCCTTCTCCAACAGAGCACAGCTCTGGGACTTACCTCAGGGCCTCGTGCTCTGAGCCAGGCTTAGGAGAGCCCACTTACCCTGCCTCACATTCAGCCCTGTACCCTGGGCCACAGGCCAGGCACCCAGGCTTGGGAGGAGGCTGAAAAGGAAGTGAGAATTCAACATGCTGGTGTCTCTTTAAACATCTAGCTTCTCCCTTGGGATTCTCCTATTCGCGACACAGTATCCCCTTCCTCTCTCTTCTTAGGAGCTGGCAATTACTCATCATTTATAAATTGAAGATAATCCTGTTTCCTGATGACTCCTGCAGACCAGGGGTTGAGGGAGAAGAGTTTCTTAAGAACTTTCATCCCAGTCTGCTATTTGTAGAGGAAATAACTAAGATGCCTCTATTTCTCAGCTATGGACTTCCAAGGTCTGGTTCTTTCTAAAGAGATTTCTGTGCATTAAGTCCTTTAATAATGGCAGTAGTCTCCTATCAGATTTTAAACCCAAAGGACAATTGTTCCAGGCACATTTCAAGCTGCAAATTGCAGACAGCTGTCGGTCAAGGCCAGCAGACTGTGGGGCAGCAGTGATTCCCCAGGATCATGCCATTCTGCATTTCCTTTGACCTAGGTGAGGGAGGACCTGGAGTTAAAGTACGGGCTAAGGGCAGTGTAGGATTTATTGGCGCTGCAGTTAGTGGCTGAGTTATTTTAAGTGTTTTATTCAGGGTTAGCACTGGGGAGAGAGGCCTGGACTTGGATTCAGATCATTGCGGTGTTAGGCCCCACGGGTAAGGGGCAGGTGTGGTTTGGGTTAGGCTAAATTAGGGTTCCATGCAGGGTTGGGTCAGCGTGTGGTTGCTGCTGGGGTCAGCATTAGGGCTGGGTCAGGCGCTTTGCCAGACTCTTGGATGCTCATTTGTGGGGAGCCTCAGTCTACGGATTGTGCCACACCTTCATGTTCATTCTCACCGGGACCCAATCTTTGGTCCTGCCCTGGTGCGGTTTTGGGCTGAATGAGAAGAGGGCATGCTGTTTTCCCTCTGGAAGTGTTTAGGATTGAAGTCCACATATGAACTTCATGGCAGTCTTCTGCGAAGCCGGGCAAAATCCAGCCTCGGGGTTTATCTCCTTTGGCTCCCGAGGAGGCACGAGGGCAGGCGGCAGTGGGCTCAGACGATTGTCTGTCCTCCTGCACCGCCAGGAAGTTGGGGCAGGACTGAGGAGCTCAGTCTCAGGACCTGGGGCACAGAGCAGGCCAGCTGGGTCCTGGGGGCACCAATGGCAGGGAACAAACCCCACCCGCCCTTGTACCTGGTGTCCTGCTGACTAATTTGCTTCCATTTCAAGCACTTTGAAGAAATACCCAGGAACAACAACGAACTGATCCTAGTTCCCTGCCCACCCAAGGAGACAGCAAGGCAGCACTGCAGTGCCTTCCTGGGCTATTTCCGTGAGAAGGCAGTAGGCAGACACAGATAAAGAGCCCACATGCCCCCCAGCCCACTGCCCAGTCTCTGCAGACATTGCCATGGTCTGAATGCTGCCCCTTTGGCTTTTGCTCCTGCAAAGCCCACTGTACCCCACAGTCTAGTCGTATCAATACTACCCTGAACATCAGCCTGCAATGCACTCTCAGCTCCTCCATACTTCGAAAATCTTTGTCTGTTTTTTATTTGTCCCTTTCTTCTTCACTTGTATGGAAGTCAATGAACTTAACAAGTAACCATGTCTCGGTGCTGTGGGGGTGTGCAACACCCTAAAGCATGGTGCGGTGGCCCACACCCGTAATCCCAGCACTTTGGGAGGCTGAGGTGGGAGGATGGTTTGAGGCTAGGAGTTTAAGACCAGCCTGGCCAATGTGGTGAGACCCTGTCTCTACAAAAATTAAAATTAGCTGGCATGGTGTTGTGCGCCTGTAGTCCCAGGTACTCGGGAGACTGAGGCAGGAGGATCGCTTAAGCCCAGGACTTAGAGGCTGTGATGAGCTATGGTCTGCCATTGCACTCTAGCCTGGGCAACAGAGTGCAATGAGACCCCATCTCAAAAAATAAAATAAAATAAGATAAAATAAAGCATGGTACAACTTCAGAGATAGAAGCTTAAAATACCTCTCAGCAACACTAACAAACAGAACACATAGGTAAGAGGGAATTGTTCCTATTTCCCTAGCAATGCCTTGGGTTTCAGACAAAATATGACTTCTATAAAGTTTTATTTATTTTTGTTTTTAAAAGCTAATATTTATTGTATCCTCACTGCATCCAGAAACTGTTTCAGGTTTTTTTTCCATGTATTAACTAATTTAATCTTTTCAACAACCCTGTGAAGTAAGAAAAATTATTATCCCTATTTTACGGATGAGGCAACTGAGGCCAGAGAAGACAACTAATTTTCCAGAGTTTTCACTCTTGGTATGTGATAGAACAAGGACTCAAAACTAGGTTATGTGGTTCCAGAGTCTATGTTCTTGCTATAACTCTATTACTTCCTAAAATATCTCTCAAATCCATGTTTTCTTTTCCCTTCCAGTGGATATCACGTAAGCCCTTCTTTTCTGCACTTCTTTTGCTAGGTTCTGAATTGATCTTCCTAGCCAAATTCCATCTCTCTCTATCCTTCCTGGACACAGCTGGGGTGATGTTGTGAAAAGATAAACATCTCTCTCCTGTCCCCCTCCCCATTGTGGTGGCTTAGAGATGCCTGAAAATTCTTTGACACTCTATCTATTGAGAAATGGGGTCTAACCCTCTCCCTCGAACTGGGTTGGCCTTAGTGACTTACTTGGCCAACAGCATGCAGTGGAAGTCAATGTCTGGAACTTTCAAGGCAGGTCATAAATTACCTTGAACTTGCACCTGTGTCTCTTGGAATATTTTCTCTGAGCCACCATGTAGACAGTCCGACTGACCTTAGAACAATATGCTGGAGAAGCCGCTCAAATCAGCGGTCTTAACCGAGTCCAGCGTCCCAGTCACCAAGGTACCAGATATGTAAATGAAGCCAGATTGGGCTCTCCAAACTAGACCATCTGCCAGCTGATTCCACTGAATGACCTCCATGGATTCCATGTGGAAGAGATGACTCACCCAGTTGGTTATTCCCAAATAAGCAACCCACAAAATTGGGGGATAAAATGAAATAGTTGCTGTTGTAAGTTGCTAAATGTTGGGATGGTTTGTTATGCAGTGGTAGGTAATTGGAACATCGTTCTTTTTTCTTTCTTAACAAACATGATACAAGTTTTTGATACAACCACCAGGGATACAGTCATGAGCAAAACACATTCAGCCTTGTCCCCAGGGGCTCACCGTGTGGTGGAAGGGGCGGCATTACACAATAATACAAATAAATATATTCTTTAAAAGGTTATAAATTGTCACCGGCACTGTCAAAGCGAAGTGCTATGAGAAACATTAATGGGGAGTTAGGGCAGGTTTCTCTAGGGCAGTACTGTCTGAGCTGAGAGTGAAGGATTTGGTTGGGTCCAGGGATGGGGAGTGGGGAGGAGTGCATGGGGGAGGGGTGTGGTGGCGGGGGAGGGGCTGTAGAGGTGCCCTAAAGCCTGGAAGTCACGGTGCTTTGGGGCCCCTGTGGCTGGAGTTAAGTGAAGAGGGGAAGTGGCCAAGGGTGAGGCGGGATCCTGTGGGGCCATGTGGCTGGCGCTAGTGTGTCATTCACCACCCTGCAGTGAAAGAGCTCCATGTCGGTGTCTCCTGCCACATGGGAGCGTCTTAAGGCCCTGTTTCAGAGTTTTAAGTGATACCTTATTCTTTAAAAAATCCACATTTTAGAGGAACATTAGCCAGTTCCCCCAGGGTCTGGCTCCCGTCTGACTCTGTGGTCTTGTTCTCTGACATCTCCATCCACTTGGTGCTGCTGCCACCCAGAACGACATCAGCTTTCCAGCGCCACCTGCACTTGGGCCTCCGCATGTCTCTTCCCTTGTTTATGAGGCTGACCTAGTGGTCAGCTGACTTGCCTTGCTCCCAGACTTTTCAGCCGGCCCCTCTCCACGGCAACCCCAGTCTGGCTGGGGGTCCTGTTCTCTGGGCTCCCACAACCACCCTCTGTGTCCTTTTCTATGGTAGCACAAGCCACGGTGCATCGTGATTGTGTCCTTGTCTATTTTGCTCTGGACTCTGAGCTCTTGCAGGAAAAATTGTCTTTTATTCCCTTGGCTTCTTCCTTTAGAAGCTTTTGTTTTTCTTTTAGAGACAGGGTCTCACTCTGTTGTCCAGGCTGGAGTGCCGTAGCATGATTATAATTCACTGCAACCTCGAACTCCTGGGCTCAAGCCATTCTCCTGCCTCAGCCTCCTGAGTAGCTGGGACAACAGGCATGTGCCACCATGCCCAGCTCTTTAGAAGCTTTTGACAAAACTTTATGGATTGAAAGGCCAATGATTCCAGCTTGATATTGTATGCAGATTTAGTAAGTGTGTCATCTATATTCTCATCCTCCTCATTAATAAAATGTTTGAACAGAGCAGGACAAAAGTGAACCCTGAAGCATCTTGGAGTCTTTAAACAACCCATATCATTTGTTCTTACCTGTTATAAGCAATTTCACCAGGATCTTGCAGAAAATCAGATAAACCCTTCCCCTAATCCACAGTACAAAGGGTCTAGGAAAAAAGTGAAATAAGCTTGGGAGGACAGAGAAGACTTAGCGAGCCCACTATGCTCCCAGAAATCCTTCCTTTCTAACAACCCCAAATGATTTTTAAAAGACATTCTGTTGAGAGTCAAGTGCCTCCCATGTTTTATCCATATACCCAGGCCCTAGTCTTCATTTTCCAACAAGTGTCTAAGGATTTCTACATCCAAGGGGATTCCTCTGGGTTTGAGGGTTATGGTCAGAGTCCATCGGTCCCTTCTCAGGAGTGGGAAAGTTGAACACAAGAGCTCATGACTCACATGCTGCCTTCATGAACTCTGGGCAACTCTTGGTACTTTCTGATGGAGAGAGAAAAGCATTTTGGGAAAAGCTAACAACGGTTTACATGTGAAGGAAAGGTGGTGTGATGGGAGAAGTTGAGGGAAGAACAAACACTGGACCAAGAGTCCGAAGACCTGAGTCTTCCACCACGTTGCTGCGTGACCTCGAGCAAGCCCTTCCCCCCCGCCCCCCCCACTGTCCTCAGTTTCACTACCAGAGAAAGGAGGGGATTAGAAGAGCCCAAGGAATAAAAAAAGTTTTTTCCCAAAGCACATCTTTTGCCAGTGGCTTTTAATCATTTTAATGGGTTACAAACTGCTCTGGGAACCTGATAATACTGTGGAATCTTGCCCTGAAATTTCACACACACACACACACACACACACACACACATACACACACACACACACACACACACATGCACACACTCAGAATATGTTCCAGAATCTTGCCTGAGAATGAGAGTCTAGTTACCAGTATCCTCCTCTTCTGTTTGCAAAAGTCCTAACTATGTATGCTCAGCTGTAGAATTGCAACATCTCTCCCAACCTTCAGGATGCATTGATGTTACTGGCCTGTATTATCCATAAATTCTTGTGAGTTCCTGAGGTGTAAAACATGAACCAAGAGACTTGTGTAGAGAAGCCTTAGACTCAAGGAACCTCTTCACATAACTTCAGCTTCTGAACCGGCTTACAGATGTTTGCTCCTTCTGATTTGCAAATCTTGTCTAGAATACAGCAGTAGAACAATCGGGTGCCATACTCGTCTTCATTTTAGGACCACCTGACATCACTCCTCTGCTCCAAGTATAGCCTCAAGAGTGGGTCCACATCTTTCTTCTCCTAAATGTCATTGAAGTGTGCTCTCTCATGCTTTTTTTTTCCTTGTCACAACTCTTCCTGTGCTGTTGTCTTCTTGGAATTATTCCTACAGGTCATTATCACTTTCCTTCTAGAAACTGAGTCCACTGGAAAGCATTCTGTTTGGCCACGGAATTTTGGATTGCAGGGAAAATGTGGTCCTTCTTGCTGGAGACTGACTCAGGGATGATTGCCATGAAGCCAAGGAGTTTAGGCTCAGAGCTCCTCACTTGGACCTGGGGGCAGGAACCCTGGTACTGCATCCTCAGGGGGACATGTTTTGGTAAAGTTACGGAAGTCAGATATTTTAACCATAATTCCTAAGCTGTCTGTTTTTTTCCACTCTGGTTGCCTGGCCTTCACATTTCTACTTGAGTTGAGTGGCCTTGGAGGGCATGAGAGAATTTGTTGGGATTCAGCTGGGGGAAGCTGAGTTAGGGATGTGTTTAGTCTGGGTTTAGTGAGGTGTATTTAAGAGGCTTGCAGTCACTTTAGTCGTTGCTGGCCAGCCACATTGGGAAGGCTTCTGGGGCCTTCTCTGCGCTACCTGGCATGGCAGATGGCATCCTGGAGGGAGTTGCACATTGTGGGTGTGTCTCATTGCAAACCCATTTACCCGATATTTGGGTAGTAGAGGGGAAACAAAGTTCGGAATGTATGGAACTGGTATTAGTTTCTTTCTAACAAGTTACCACAAGCTGGGTGGTTTAAAACAACAGAAATATATTGTTTCATAGTTCTGGAGTCTGGAGTCTGAAATCAAGTCAAGGCATCCACAGGCCATGCTACCATCAAAGGCTCTAGGGAAGAGGAATCCGTCCTTTCCTCATTCAGCTTCTGGTGGCTTTGGGTGTTCCTTGGCTTGTGGCTCTACGACTTTAGTCTCCTCCTCTGTCTTCACCTGGCCTTCTCCTCTGCGTCCCTGTCTTCTCTTCTGGTTCTTATAAGGATACTTGTCATTGGATTTAAGGCTCACCCAGATAATCCAGGACAATCTCAAGATCCTTAAGTTAATTATATCTGCAAATACTCTTGTCCCAAATAAGGTCAAATTCACAAGCTCAGGGAGTTAGGACATGAACATATCCTGGGAGCCACCAGTCAACTCACTTCTGAACCATAAGCTAGTCCAAGAATTTTTTTTTTCATTCATTAGAAATGTAAACAGTAAGCGATTGGTTCTTACCAATGCCAAGTCAAATAAAAATTCTCTCCTGCCAGGAATGTATTCAAGTATAAACGCACCATATGTTTCTCCTTTTTTGATGTGAAATATGATTTAATCACAATTTCTGTGTTTGTAGAGTACAAATTTACAAAAATTCTACACACAACTAGAAAGCTTATCTATAAAATCATGTGTTTATGACTCTCAACTTATCACTGCATCATATGAACAATATTAAATTTCTTGCTCATTTGACATAAAATACTGACATCAATGAGATAAAACAAAACTCATAATAAAATATTACAATGAGAACATCAACAAACTAGTTAATGAATATTGTCAATTAAAGAATTTTTAGATGGTCACTGTGCAAGAAGACATGACGTGCCTTGAAATACTATAGCTCATACATGAAAGGACTTTGATAGCGGTTTTCCCCAATATGACGACGATCCTAAAAATTTACGCGACATTACTGATATCAAGTTGTGAAGCTGAAAGAAAATTTTCTGAACCATCTATAATAAAACACAAATTTTGATCAACTATGCTAGAGGAAAGACTGAGTTATTTTTCTATACTCTCTGTAGAAAATGATACTACAGAGCCTTTGATATAAGAGGAATCAATAAAAGAGTGGTAAAAGAAATACATTTTCCCCTGAAAGGACCGAAGAGGTGTGTCAAGCAGCTCATTAAGAAACATATGTTATTTTTCTGGATTTTGTGTTTATTTGTGGTATTTAACAGCTTAACATTTAAAAATTTTTGTTAGGAATGATTTCCTTATTCTAGATAAATATCCACTTTCATATCTAATTTTGTATTCATAAATTTGCCTTCTTTTTCTTAAAGACACCCTCCTCCACACACACACACACACACACACACACACACACGCGCGCGCGCACACACACACACACACGCAAGGTATACCAACATCCAGCCAAAGTCATAAAGCCTGAATCCCCCCTAGGTTTGAGCCCTTCCTTGGTTTTCTTGATTCTGTAATATTTCACTGCCTCTTTGACTGTCTTGCCCCAACAACTAGCCTTTGTCTTTCTTGTGTCCTCCATCTTGCCTTCTGCCCTGGTTTCTTTGCACACATACATGTTCAGGTTGCTCCCAACCCAAGGAGTAACTTTACAGTTACTCCTTCAGTAGCTGTTCTGTCTCCTCCCTTTTGCTGCCAGGGAAAGATAGTTGATGCCTCTGCTTTTTCTCCCTACCCCACCCCATCATATTAACACAGCTCTTTGCAGGGTCACTACCATCTCCTTGCTAACTGAAGCATTATCGGGTTCAGGGAAGCTTTATCAGGTTCGACGGCTTGGACAGGATGCAGTGGTTCCCTCCAGTCCTCATGTGTGGTCCACGAGCACATTTAGGTCTCTCATGCTCCGTTGCATTACAAGTAGTATTTGTTCAGCACTGTTTCCCCCAAACATCAGGGCCTGGCACAGGTGGGAGAAAGAAAGGAAAGGAATAAGAACCATGTGCCTACTATGGCCCTGTCCCCATGGAGTGATAGTCTAGTGGTCTGTTAATACCAACTCCACTGTGTCCCATCCTTTGCCTTGTCACTGCCATTTTCCTAGTTCAGGTTCTGATTGGCCTGTTTTTATTGCCTGTGGTCTCCATGAAGTTCCTTCTCTCCCAATTCTTTAACGATAGTATAACAAATAATTATATTTTACCTTCTGTGCTGAGAAGTGCTGAGCACATTTGCCTCTTTTACGGTTCCTTGAGAAACCTCCAGTCCCTTGATAGGATTTGGAACTTATTCTGTGTCGACTAGCCACTTCTTGGGGGGATTATTTCTTCATCCATCTTAGGGTGAGTCTGGCGAGCCTCAGTATTAAAGGGTTACATTGGCCCTAAGCACTGGCCAATTTAAATTGCACTTGTAAAGGGTCCTCAAATGTCTTGCTCTGACTGTCTCTTCCCAGGAAAATTCTACCTATCCTTAAGTACTTGCTCCTGGGCACTCACTGCATTTTGTCTCATAATGTAGAATTATGTCCTCTATAAGAAGGCAAGCTCCTCGAGGGCAGGGGCTACGCTTTGCTAACTTTTAACCTAGTGCCCTGCCCATGGTAGGTGCTGAATAAACGTTGGTGAGTTAAGTAGGTCTCCCTTTCTTTCCTTTTTCAGCTCTTGCCTCTACACTTTGTCCCTTTTCCTTGCTTTTCCCTGGTGCCATTCTGTCTGTTTCTTCCCATAGTTGCAGAATGCTGGCTCTAGGAGCTAATGTGCAGATTGCCAAGTCTGGTATTTCCTATACTAGGCCGATCATCAGAAACACCTTATTTTACTTTAAAAATTATATTGGGGGTGTACTATATGAGCACTAAAGGGTACCAATCTTAAATGTACAGCTGGGTGGAGTTTTACACTCTTGTGACTCCATTCCTATCAAAATACAGAACATTCCTGGCCGGGCGCGGTGGCTCACGCCTGTAATCCTAGCACTCTGGGAGGCTGAGGCGGGCGGATTGTTTGAGCTCAGGAGTTTGAAACCAGCCTGAGCAAGAGCAAGACCCCGTCTCTACTAAAAATAGAAAGAAATTAATCGGACAACTAAAACTACATAGAA